>JAVSBS010023586.1:36049-71800 GCA_033124195.1 Coracias cyanogaster | reverse complement strand
ATCCTCTTTGTCCTTCTTCCCTACTGATACACTCAACAGATTACACTACTGGGGCCTCAAATCCCCTCTACTACCATCTGACCAGTAAATATAGAGCAAGGAAGAAAAAAAGTCTTTCTATATTCCTGTGGTTCCCCAGGCTCAGCTCCCAAACTTCCTCTGAAATAATGCCAGCTGCTTTACATAGGTGCTATTCATGTTTTAATTTGTGTATGAAAATTTATTTAACCTACAGGGTGGGGTTTGCTCCTTGTCCACCAGATAGTGCCGCCTTCAAATATGCAAACTTAATCTGTTTGCGGCATCCAAAATAGAAACATTGCTATAACAGTAATTAGATCAGAGCTTAAAAGGATCAGATCCTCATTAAGGCTTTTCCTCAAAGATTTTACAAGCTAAGAGCTTGAAGCTAATCTTCAGTGTCAGCTGAAAGGGACACTGGGGCCATTGAAAGAGGGAACAACTGTAACTTTCATTGGTTGCTGTTGGTGAAAAGAGACAAGGGTTTAGTGCTGCAAATAGTTAAATCCATAAGATCCTTGATGGAGATCCACAGTCCTGAGACTGTCTTAAGTATCCCTGCTTTCAACAAGACTTCAGTGTATTGTAAAGGAAAAGCTGAACTGCCTAGTGCCCTGACTTTCCCACCCTCCCTCTCCTCCCATACCAGCTGTCACTGCAGGCAGCCACATTGAACATGTGGAATATCTTTGTGGGAAAAATCCATAAGAAGGGTGTCAAACCAGCCAGATTTCCCCTGGCCCAGCTTAATTCAGTCTTCCAGAAGCTTCATCCTTTCTTTTTCGTCTCACATTAGTCTTGGTTGTTTCTTCTTTCTTCCTGCCACACTGGTGCCCCTTCTTCCTCACCCTATTTCTAAATAGCACAAATGAGTCATGAAATAGTCTGGTGAGTTAGCAAGGGGTTTATCATCAATGTTTTATAGACAGAAAACTGAGGGATGGGAATACTGGGCCTAATCAGCTCTAAGTACAGTGTAGCAGGGCACAGGCCCAACCTACAAAACCATCTTTCCTGTCTCTCTCCATTCATTCACACACCACCCTTGCACAATGTGCTTCTTGTTTACTATTTGGTCTTTGCAATCAACTTTCTTTCCTTTCCCCCTGTCTAAATCTTCAGTTTCATTGCCCTTCTGCTTCTTAGTGTTCTTATTTCCTACCTGATCTTTTGCTACAGTCCTCACTCCCATAGACCTTTATTGGTACCCCAAAACATTCCCTTAGTAGGGTTTAGCAGATTTCCTTTGTGTCAAAGCTTTGCACACCCCAGGAAGCCTTACGTTTAAGTGTGAGAGGCAGCAAGAAAACTAATCGTCTCTGGCAGATTTATTTCAAACTATAGGAGTGATTTTAAGATCCCACTGATTTTTATGGCCTGGGATTTAATATGGAAGATGAGCTGGAGGAATTAATCCAATAGATCTAAGCCTTAAATATGGCTCAGCTCTGCTTGTTAATTAAAAGCAATAATCATGCATAACCTATAAAAGCTTTGATTTCTTTTTAATGGCCTTTGCAAATTGTATTGCTGGATCATTTGTTTACAAGAGCAACAGATTGTAAAACAAATTTATTACCTCTCACATTGATCACGACAGGTCATGCAGGATATAAAACTGAGTGGAAACATATCCATATCTTCGATAATGCTGAACTTCAAATCTCCATCATATGAAAATAAGATTAGTTTCCTCCTTAATACCAAGATGGTTCTGGTCTAAATCTTACAGTATTAAGAATTGTATTTGTACCAGATGAATGACGTCAAAATGCTAGTACACAAATGAACCTCTTATAAATATTCATGAGACAAAGCGCAGTCTATTATTAGAGGCCACTGGGCTACTATGAAGCCAGGACCAGAGCACTCTCCTCATGAGCCACTGAGTATGTGTGATACTACCCCTTGTCTTACCTCTTGACACTCCTCAAATAAGAGGGAAACACATAAAATATTTTTTCAATGTTGCAACAATGCTTCTTCTGCATTACAGTTCACTTCCATTTATTGAGATGGGTTAACTACTTCATGCTAAACTCTGACATCTTTTTAGTCACTAATTAGCTAAATTCCCATCAGACCTGCCACTACACTGTTCTCAGATTTGTGCAGTCAGTTAGGCCTGGCCTAATCAGAGCATTTTCATTGTACAATCAGTCCTCAGAGGTATAAAAGTACATAAAAAGATAAGAAATAAACAACAGAATGTTACCTCACATGGATTTCAGTGAGTCAATGGGAGGTCTGAATAAAGGCTGAGTAAAAGCCAAGGAAAGAGCCTGGTAAATCAGCACCATACAGATTACATTGTCAGTCTATAGAGATGCTTTTCCTACAAAATAAAGAGGGTCACTGACACGCTGGGACAAATATTTTAAGTGCCTTCAACTTAAATGGAAATAACAAATAAAAAGAGATTAATACAGCATCCTGGAAACATGTCCAACATGTTACTGAACAGGATTTTAAGCCCACTGCCAAATACCTTAGCCATGCACATGGGACACATGCACACTGAGTGTACTTGAAGCGCTGCTGCCACAGGATAAAGGTGAGAGTCATCCTATGCCCTGGGACCTGAAGGGGAGCATATTCTAGCATAAGAGACTCCTGGTTTTCTGCAGAAGGTGAATTTTACCACAATTGCCACATAAACAGTCTCGGTTCTATATTTCAGTATCATATTTTGGTGCCTTTAAGTTGTCAGAGCCTCTTGACATGCAATATAATGTTTTATTTCCTTCATATATTTTGACTGAAGGGCACCCATATAGTAAGCTGTGAAATTTCTGTCTCAAATGATGGACCTAGGGCTCTGGAACATATAGCCCTCTATATCTGAAAGGTAAGAGGGTGAAGTGCAGGTATCCCCATGTAACTCAAATATACTTTAACAGGCCATCTCAAAACACATTCTTTAGCTGTGTATCTCCTTTACGCCCTACAAATGAAATCTCTAGATTCTAACTAGGCTTTCCCCAGTTTGTGTTTCTGCAATGAGGATTCTCCACCTTTGCACTTAACTTCCTAGGTGTGTATCTTCTTAGATGCCTCTTTCTCTGATGATTCAGATATTTTTTTAAATAAAGTGTCATGTACAAAATGTGCCTTTTTATTCTATTTCACTTTTAACTCTTAAACAAGCAAAAAAATCGCTCCAGTTCCCTGGTTGTGATTTCTTGTTGATTGGATCATTGTTCAGCTCTAAGCTCAGTGATCAAAATATTCAAAGGGCTTTCAGGAGGTCATCTAGTGTTGCCCAAAGGCAGAATTGACTATACATCAACCTTACTGGCAGCTGCTTGTCTAACCTGTTCTTAAAAACCTCCAGTGATAGAGATTTTATCATCTCCCCAGGCAACCTGTGCCAGAGCATAACTATCCTTATCATTTGAAAGTTTTTCTTTCCAGTGTGTAGGATCACCTATTGGAAGACATATCAGTCATTGAGAAATGCTTTGAGATAATGCTGTGCTGTCATCCAAATCCACCAGGTCCTTACTTAGGCCTAAAATCTGATCAGGAATACACCATCCTTGAAAGATGCAGAAATGTTTTTGAGCCACTCCCAAGACAACTGATAGTAACCAATTCAGATTCAACTAGCTATTGGCTCCTTAGAGACAATAAATATCTCAGTGGCTGCTCCTGGATATCTTCCACACAATGAATAGGAATGAACTGGGACCAACACTTCTCCAAAATACTTAATTCTTAAAGAATAGCCATTAAGGATTGAGGGAAAAAAGTCCCTGGATCAAATACTGGAAGAATTCAACTCCTGATGAGATCCAGATGGCATTGCAAAACAGATCAGATTAGATTGGATTAGGCCAAATATATATTTCAAGTTTTTTGCCAATGAGCAAAAAGAAGAAGCTTCCAAGACCTACTGAGTTTGCAATTTAAGCTGGCACTCCCTGCAACATAATCAAATCACTTCAGTTGCAGGCAGCACTGTGAATGCATGTCTATTTTGTGCATGGATGTCCCAATGCAAAAAAACAGAGCAGTTATTTAATGGCACATGAGAAACAGCATTTCCAATGGTGTTCTGACCAGACGCTCCTGGTGTGCACTTTTGAAGAAGGAAAATGAAGGCTGGGGGTAACAAATCACTCAATCCATTTTGGTTAATTCAACTTCCCATGCCTGAGATTCCTGACTTTAGAAACAGAGATGCATCTTATTTCTCCATTAACTTTTGTAAGAAAGATATTGAAGCTGTTCTCCTCCTCTATTGAAAAAGCTTTCCATGGAAACCAGATAATGAGAAAAAAAGAAAAGGAAAAAAAAAAAGAAAAACAATAAACAGAAATTCTGTGTCTCAATTACAAGCCCTCCATTAAAATTTTATTCTATTCAGATCCTGTCACTCACTTGGTCCTCATCCAAATGATGGATGAGAGATCCTGCTGAGCTACCTACTTTTTTGCTTCTGTTATCTGGCAAGAAAATCATCCAGGTCTGTGCTTGTGTGAAGGCTCAGACACATGCAGGGAGGCTACAATGTACAGGAAAATCCCACAACCCTGAGAACAAACCAGATGCACATGAAAAGCCAGATGTGAGAGCAGATGAACACTACAGTGGTTTTCAGTAGTCGCACACTGGACTTGCAGGGGACTTGTGCCTGAATTCATCCGCTCTAACTCAGGCACGTAATTGAAGTGCCTCTTCACCCTTGGTGACCTCATTAGTCAGTGGAGGGGGACAGATATTTCCAGCCCACCCAGGACCTGTATTGCTCTCAGAGGTCTCTCTCTTCCACTGTTGACAGAAGAAGTTTGGAACATCCAGGCTCCTAGATTAGATTATTTCCTTTTAAGTGTCCAAAATTAGATAGGATGCAATCAGAGCTTACTGCATGGTGGAATACTAACAGGGCATCTTAGCTAGGTAACTTAATGCCTTGTGCAATGTATGATGGCACCTGGGGGACACAGAAACCTATGAAAGATTGGGGAGGCCTGTAAGACGTTCTAAGAAATAACCTCTATGAAAGTTTAGAGTTTGAGTCCAGAGTGCAGAAAAGGTTTTTTCACCCCTTTGAGATTCTTCAGGACCTGGACCACATGCCAATCCTGTCTCCTCAAGACTCAGCTGGAGAAAGGCAATGCAAGAGCTCTCTGATCAGAGTACTCCCTGGAGACACAAGAACACCTGTTCAAGCCCTCCTCCTTCCTGAGGGCATTTCAGATCACTTCTACTACAAGACAGCTATAACCACAATGGCACAGAGCATTCAGACGGGCTCCATCTGGTTTTGGTCATACAGTCCCCATCTTGGCAGGCCAGTTGACCAGTTAATTTATGTAGCTGTGATCAGAATATGTCAATAGGGTAAGTCCTAGAGCAAAGCTGAACTAATACCTAGCTAAGGGTCTACTTTCTGGCTCTGTGTGTGTTTACACACATACGCATGTCTGCTTGTGTCTTTCCCTGTGGATTCCTCATCGAAAAACTGAAGTCAAGACTGTGTCCTGATAATTAATCCCAGGTTTTAGATCAAATCTTTCATTTTCTGGCAGTAGAAACTTAGCGTTTTGGTAGTGTTCACGTATTGCTGAGATGATCATTAAAAAAGGCTTATGGCTGGCTGCAGCCAAGACTCCCTGTTGGACCCCTTCATTTTGCAGCACTGAGGCTGTGTCCTGGAGAGGTTGTGGCAGCATCCCCTAATCCTTTAAACTCAACCTTTCCAGGCTATTGAGGACAAGCTGTCACAGGATCAGCCTGTGGTTTTTCAGTAGCATGTTAGACTACCTCTTTTTCATTGTCCCCAGCCTGAGGCCCACAACTGCAGCAACTCTGATGTTTGCCTCTGAGAGGGCTGCCAAGAGGGCAGCTGCCAGCTTGCCCCAGGGCAGTGTGGCCTGGGAGGAAGCACAGCCCTGGGTGCAGGAGTGCTGCTCTCTGGGTGAGCAGGCTCTGCTGCCACAGCCAAGCAGCCTGGCCTTGAAGCAGCCCCTGCTCGGATGGGGAGCCAGCACTCACTGAGTCAAAGGGCTTTCCTCTTCAGGCACTAGGGCAGCCCTGGCCCCATAGGCCATCAAGAACCTTCCCGTTATCACCATCCTTCATCCTATCCCAGCCACCGCTTTTAAGGGCAAAAAAGGAATACTTACTAGATGTGAATATAGGGAAAGCAGAGGGTACTTACCTCTCCACACATGTTAATTGTGCCCAAACCATTTAGTCTGTAAGAAGGAAAAAATTAGAAAGAGTTATTTAATCTTAGTTTGGGCATGACTAGGAATTAAGGAAATTCTTATATTACCAACCCTTATATCATCATGAGGTCCTACTTTTCAACAATAAACAGACCTAGAAATTATAGTTAGAGAGGGATATTAAATTTTATTCGTTGAAAATACAGCTAAAGATTATAAGCCTAGATCTGTTAAGTGGTCTGCCTTCCATGTATTGAACAGCAAAACTTTCCCTGGCACTAATAGATGAGAAAAGAAGAAAATGAAAATAGTAAAGTTGTCTCTCTTTTTCATTCCCACCATTAAGTCATCCAGACCCACTTCCTTATCCTAATAAGGGCTAGTTAATAACTCATTTTAGAAAGAGTAAGTATACACACTTTCACCTTGCACCATTATTACTTACTAATGATAAAAATACATCTGTTCAGGCAGGAACTTGGAAGGGTTTAGAGCTGCCAGGAAAGTCACAATTTCCCAAAAGGGTATGCTGAACAACTGACATTAAGTTATTTTCCTAAATCCTTGGTGAAAACCAGCCCAGCTGAAGGTCTGACACTCCAAGGTGGGTCAGAGCGCTATGGTCCTCTATCAGTTCAGCCACATCGAAATTATAAAAGTTACATCCAAAGGGAAGCCAGTCAGTGGGGACTCAAATATTAATGAATGGGTCTGGTAACTCTCAGCTTCCAGGTTCCGCTCCTGCAGATACTAAACCTGTACAGAGCAAAAATTCCCTTCAGTATTCCCTTCTCCCTTTGCTCCTCATTAAAGGCAGGCCAGATAAGCTTGTTCCATGTGAGGCTGCTTTCCCTGTTTGATGTAAGGTGCTTATTTCAGTACCACTGAAGCAGGAATTAATATTAATCATTCATTGCCATCACAATCTTGACTCATCCAAAACTGCAGGGGTAGGTATTCTTTACAGCTCCAATTAAAAATAGAGGTGGCTTTATCCTTCTAAACAGGAACTGTCAGCAGTGAAATACAAATGACAGAAACTTTGATGCCTCAGGATCTTCCACTCTTCTCTGCTATGATGCTCAAAAGGCCAGCAGGTTCCTGACAAAAATGTATTCAAACACAGATACCTGCTAAGCCTGGCTTTCAGCTACTATAAAAAGTTTACTTCTCAGTGATCAAACTGTTGTTATGATTGGCTCGAATTTGCGCATTTCCAAAATAAATGACTGACTAAAGGGGATGCTCTAATGAGTGGGAGCTGGTATCCAGCCATAAAGGACTATCCATTCTTTGATAAAATTTTATAATTGTAATTGCATTTCAGCTCTTATTTGCAATGGACCAAATCACAACAAGGAATTCAACTATCAACTACGGAGCACCAAACAACCTTAGATCCCTAAATGAATTTGCCCTGAAGAATTAAAATCAGGAGCTCACTTCTGTTAAGATGTGATGCTATGAAGTGTTTCAAAATACCAGTGCTAGGACGTAAGGTTGACTTCAGGGCAACGTGCAAAACAGGCTTTGCTTTCAAAGCCTCACTTCCCATCCACCAAGGCAGAGAGGATTTTATTTGTTGTAGATGTCACAGTTTATGCAATATCACCCAGCAGAGAGCTAAAATGCACGTGTCCCACACTGAGTCAGCAGAATGAGGTTATGGGGATGTGGTCTGGTGAGGATGGATCTCGCACAAGTTCAGCTCACTGGTTCCCACTTCGTGGCTTTCCTCCTCCCAGGCAAACACCCCACAAGCTGGCAGCTCCTGAGGGTGCCACGTAGCCTACACCCGGGACAGCACAGCAGATGTATGGGAACCCAGTCACGGCTGCCCCCAAAATGCACCTGTGGGTATGGGATCAACAGCCCAGACATCAGGGGCTCTGTGAGTTCAGAGATGCTGATGCATGAGAATCACTCTTCTTCCCTCTTTCTGGGTTATTCCTTATGTCACGGTCTGGGCATGGAGAACCAAACCACTGTGCCTCTGCCTTCCCCATGCACTCTGCTCCCACCAGACCCACGTCATGAGTGCTACTTCTTAATCCTTTCTAGGGGACCCCATTTCCCAGTCATGAGCTGTTAGTGTGAGTGCAAACTTTGGTATTTCTTGAGTGCGATGAATTCATGCTCCTCTCTTCCTGAACTTGAGCTCAAAACTCAGCTGGTGGGCACAGCTGTCATCTTTCTTTTTTCTTTTTGGTTGCTTGCCAAGGGGACCACCCTTCGCATCTGACTCACAGGCAGGCTCAGAAGGAGTTAACTTCCTTGTCATCCTGCTTTGAGGTTTCCTGCTTTGATACTGCAAAGACTCTTCATATAGTGATACAAAAGAAAAGGCGTAGTGGGGGGAAGCCCTTCTGGTTGTAACACCTGGTCACGATCTCTGTGTGTGAATAAAAACTACACTCCCCTTTCTCTCGAGTTGAATACAGTCAGGGCTACTTCCCTGCAACCAGAATTAAATAAACATACAGCCGGGCTGAGTGCGGAATGAGGAACTGCACATCCCTCAGTGATTGAGATACAAGTCCCCTCAGCTGCCAGTAGATTCAGCAGTTCAGTCTATGCTGATGCAGTGGAGGGGTGGACAGACCAGCCCACAGTTAACAATGCTTTGGGATCAGCCTCTTGATGGCAAAGAAGCTGTGTCTGTACCACACAGTACATGACCCTGGATCTCTATCACTGTGATCCCCTGTAACAGTATCACAGAATATCTCAAGTTGGAAGGGACCCAAAAGGATCACTGAGTCCAACTCCCCACCCCTCGCAAGACTACCTAAAACTAAAACTTATGACTAATGGTGTTGTTCAGACAATCCTTGAACTCTGACAGGTTTGGAGCCACGTTTGTTTCCCTGAGTGGCCTGTTCCAGTGACCAAGTGTTATTATTTTTCATGCTTTTCTTAACTGAAAACGTCTGAAGTAGTAAGGACTTGACTCCACTCCAGCAACATAGTGTTATGGCACCAAGAGCCCATGTTCCACATTCCTGGGGTGGCAAGCAGGTATGTGTGTATGTTTGAGGATACATAGCCCTCTGAGATAGCACTAGATGACTGTGTAGGGTGAAGGCACCCACACTTGGGTCCCTCCAGTAGGCATCAGGATTATGCTGGGTGCTGGGGGCTGTCTCTTGGAGACAGATTATTGGAGGAGTTCAAAAGAGAGCCAGGGAATGAGTTATGCAGTAGAGTCAATCACAGCTTCAGTGCTCAGGCTTCTTTCCTGGCCTTTTCTATTTAATGCTATGGACATACCCTATGAGGCTGAGGGTGAGGAGTGCCATGGGGACACACATCCTCTCCAGGAATGTGGACAGTGGTATGCCTGCAAGGCTTTTGTCACTGGGAAAGAGGAGCTAGCAAGAATGTAGGATCCACTTAAGCCAAATGAACTGATTTATGGCAGTTATGTATAAGCCTGCTTTCTGTCTGTAGTAAATGCAAACAGGGCCCAGTTAAACCACAGTTATAGCGGGTTAACCTGGGTCAGATTTCCTCCCATGTGCCATAGGGTAGGAACATGCACTCAATTACCATGCCCCAGATGATGCTCAATATATTTACTGTGCCACAATATGCTGATCATATGCCTGAGCCTCAAGAAATGATTAACATTTCTGGTTTGATTAAGTAAAGGTCCCTTTTGAAGCTGCAAATGATGCCTCTACAATCTATCAAGCAAATATGTATTTATGAATATTTAAAAATGCTAGTTATGCAAATGTGCACTTAGGGAATTTAAAAATACATGTAATTAATCTCTTTGGGGTTGCTGTGATCTGTTGAGTGAATACATATCCAAAGAGAATAATCAAGCCAATAAGCCAACAATGACTATTGCAGATGGATACTCCGTTGTATCTCCCTTCTCCCCAGGTGATGGTAACGAACAGTCGTTCTGGAGTAGACAGTTATCATACACCTTCAGTCATTACTCTGCTAGGCTGCAATAGCCCAGGCTGGATGATGAAACATTCCCTGCCACAGCCACACCTAATCAGGGTAATAAGGCTCATTACAAAATCATTGCTGAAAAAAAAAAAAAGAAAGAACTATGCAGCAGCTTTTCTAGATTAAATGTTTGTGTTCGCATTCTTTATCCCACCATTCACTTCTGACTATCTCCTCAAAGGTATTCAGTGCTTATTTTTGTAATGTCTGATTTCACAGCACTCCACTACTGGTGTATTCCTCATCCCCAAGTGCATGTGATGCCCAAGGAGCATGGATTTTCTAAAGAAAGAGGTCCTGGAAATCAGCCAAGTTGGGATTCACTTAAGTTAGCAAAGACACAGGGGAAAAAGATGGTGCTTAAGGTATATAAAGGTTGTTTTCGCTATCTAATAGCTTAGGTCCCACGCTTACTCCTGCATCTCGGTCCCCTTGCCACCCATACTGCTTGTATATTACTTCATACCTGAGATCTTCTTTGTAGAAGTCTACAAGATAAAAATGGACATGGTAGTATCAGGACAGATGTAACTTAAGAGGCTAAATGGATCAGCAGTGTATGTCTGCTGGACAGTCAGCATTCATGCACTGGCTATCCAGCTGGTCTCTCTCTCGTGACTTCCACCTAAGCCTATCAGCTTGTCCTTGTAGAGCAAACTAACGGTTCTAGGAGCCATAGGTCTCCAGGCTATACGGTGTAAAGGTCCATTGAAGAAATCTGGTATCTTTGAGTTTTCTTTACATTTGCTGAATTTGATTGAAATTAGAGAATGTCTTTAAAACTTATTGGGGGCGGAGGGGGGAGAGCTAGCAAGATCATGGATGCAGAATATATTCACAGAATACTTTTGTATCATTTTCTCAGGAGACGGTATTTTTAAAACTATCTTTGCACATAAATCTCCTTGGTTACTTACCTGATGATCTGGGGGAGATTCTTTTACCTGAGGTGGAGCAGACTAAACATACCTCTTCCTAAGTTTTCAGACATCTTGGAGTGGTCTTCTAGCTAGAACCATTTCACTTCTTCCCTTACTCCATGTCAATTGGTGATTGGCTCTATAATCTGCTCAACAGGGCTTTCATCTGAGATACAAGAGACTGGGGATAGGATCCTCCTCATAACCCATTTGTACAGTGTTCAACAGGCAAAATTAAGAAAGCCCCACCACGTAATTCTCCACAGACAACAGTTCACCTTGTTAGTTAGATCGAAGAGAAGAATTTGAACCTGAAGGAGGATTATTCTGACTGCCAGGGCTCCGTTCTTCCTCCCTGCTGGACAGGTAGCCTTCACCAAGACATGCTATGGGCACAAACTTAAAGTTTGACCAGAGAACATCTGCCCCATGACTGCAGCCAGCTCAGTATTCATCCTGTGTGCGTACTTAGGACTTGATTTTCTGGGTTCAGTAACTATAACTTTAAATACACCAAGAGAATTCTGTTGAAATACCTTTGGATTCAAGGCCTCATGAGTATTCGTGGTAATTCTAGGAAAGGTACCATGGCAAGTACTCCTACCTCTGTGGATTTCATGCCATTCCTTGCCTGCTTATCCAGTGACAGAGCTTTGGTCTGTATAGGCCACTTCCTTGGATTCTTCCATGGAAGAATCTGCCATGAAAACTCTGGGTTCCTGTTCACAGCTGTTCTCACTCATTCTGGGGTTAGGAGCATGCCCTTGACACAAAGCTTGCAGAAGATTCAACCTGCAGGAGGCCAGCATCCCTGGGTGTCACTGGCATCCACTGGCTTGTCCATGGAGCCCATCAGCTCTTACTGACCACACACTCCAGTGGTTAGGCTCCAGCACAGGAACCCAAGAAAATGAACAACTCTTTAGTCAGCACTGACTCACACTCAGAGGATAATGCTAAGCCCCAAATATTACACACTGCCAGCTCTATACAAACAGTGCAGCTGATTTTTTATTTCACATATCAGCTAAGACAAGCAGTCAGTTTTAAACTGCAGACTTGCAAGTATAAGACAGAAAGCAGAAAAAAATCAGTTACATTTTCAGTGACAAAACAGAGAATGCCAAACAGGCATTTAAAAATAATTGTTTTGAAGGAATGGGAGCTGGGTCCACTCTTTCTGGAAGTGAAAATTATATCAAGATGCTCAAAACCACATTTGAGCAGGCTACAGACATGGAATTCAGAGAGCAAGGGCAAAATTCATTCTTATGTAGACATCTACACCAAGTTTGGGCTTCTCTGATGCCCAGAGTCCACATAATCCTGAGTGCTCTCCATCAGACACATTGTAATGCTAGCACTCTGCACTTGTAACCACACCACACAGGAGCAGTACTGGTCCCAGAGAATGTTCAGGAAATATAAGGGCAGCTGGGTACCAATGCAATACAGTAAATGATACTGTGCATGTTTACATTAACTTAGTGATTCCTTTCTGAAAGCACGTAAAGGCAGCATAGCCTTTCACATAACAGTTGCTGAGATCTCGACCTGGCCAGGCTCGTGTGGAGAGGTGAAGTTCAGCCTTTAGGGAATAGGCACTAACTTCATAGGTGCCTTTATTGGCCACATCTGTATCCACTCTTACCACACTTGTGACCACAGGAACAGCAAATGCATCCCTAAACCCTGCCTGAAAATCTGATCAGTGTGAAAGAGACCAATGAACTTCACCATGGTTCAGCAGAAACGATTAAAGTTTAGGAAACGGCAGCCCATTTCTTATTTCAGATGTCTGTAGGGAAAGGCAAAATCAGGACCGTTATGTTCAGCAGTGCACTGACTGACATCTTTATAAGCTAAGTTTCAGTCACAAAACCACTTATCTCTAGTAGAAATATTGACACAGATATGAACAACAACACTAAATACTTTTAGAGAAGCATTTTATTCCCGAGCTTAAGACCTACTGTTTCAAGTGGCCACAACTAGTAGTTCTCTTAAGCAAATTAGGCCCAATTATCTGATGTCTAAATTACAATCCTCCCTCCTCAGCTCCATTTACAGCAATTTTTAGCACAAGAGCAATAACAGTTATGCACACTTACCTAATTATAGATAATGATCTTTATAAAGAGCTGCTAGAATATGCTAAGCATCTTAGCATAAACATACCCATTCATTCCTACAGCAAGAGTATGGTAAAGCCTAGTGATCATGGCAAATAGTACCTCCATGGAAGCAATCTACTCAGTACAAAATACTATGTTAGTCAAATGACCTACCTCCTCCCTTTCTTTCATCCCACCGGTTGCAGGTGTTTGTTCCTTGCTCAAAGAGAAGATCTCAGTCCATCCCTCACAGCAGTAGTTTTCAGGAAAGCATCCTTTATTGCCTCTGATTTGTGATGCTTTCTTTCCTTGCTGTCATGAGGCAGGCCAGTTTGAAGACCCATTTTCTTCCAGATCCCACACTGCTCACACTATTAGATAAAAAATAATGACCAGACTCTTCTGCCATGGCAAATTAAAGGCACCACTTGCTACAAAAGGGCCAGATTTCCTCAGTATGACTGGGACAGACAATGTAATAGACCTCCAGTCATGTCCACTACTCTTTCTTCCTTTCCTTGATCTTTGCAGTTTGATTCTGCACAGTGACGTCACATAAAAATTAAATAAGTGAACAAGTCCTTTGGGTACCCAATGATTGTGGGTGAAACTATATTGCACCCTACCCTGTACACTGAAATTTATTCTGTACATAGTAGACTTTTCCTCACAAGAGGGTTCATTCTGCTAGAAACAGGTAAAAGGGAGAGATCTCCCAACCACTTGTAAAACTAGAAACCTGAGCCCAGATGCGGTGTTTGCAGACCTATGGGAGGCCATGGTCACACGAATAAAAGCCCTATCTCTGAGCAGCCCTGTGTCCTGACAGTGCTCAAGGCATGGCCCTATTTCTCTGTGATGTCCAGGGCCTCTCATCTACTGCTGCTCCCCAACCCACAACAACCCCACAGGCAAAGCAAAGGCTTCCCAGCAGCAGTTAGCTTTCCAGGTAACTTCAGAGAGGTGGAAAGGGAGAGGATCTGTAAATACAGATTCCCCAACACCTGGGCAGTGGAGCAGACGACTATCCTGACATTAAGATCATGCCTTTGCCTCTTCTGACGTTGCACCCGAGGAATTCAGGAGCAAATACTGCCAGCTGCCAGGATGGTCTGTGCCACACTTTCCGTGCCTTCTTGTGTGACAAAAACAACCTCATCTCACAAAGGACAGTTACTGGAAAGAGAAGCTCTCCTCTTGCCACCATGGACTCCCACTGGCATATCTCTGAAAAACAGATGTGCTGTTAATAGAGAGCTAAAAGGAGCTGAAATGCAGCCTCTGCTTGAGCAGGAACAGCCACTGAGGGCCTGAGGAGGTCCTTTGGAAAGTTTTGAAGGACTCAGCCCCTAACATGCTATCTGGAGCATGCACACTTTTTCACATCTGAGGACCAGGTCTGCAAGCTCCAGGGAGGCAGGCTGAGCAGCAAGTGCATTTCCTCCCCTTGCTGCCAGTAGATCTGAAAAACCACAAACCACAGAGCTGGGAGGGGCTGTGGGAGCAACCTCTTCACAACAGAGTGGTCCAGCATCTGCACCTGATGCAAGAGCCTCCTGAGAGAGATTGTACTGGCCCAAAAGTTTTTACCAGAGCAATCGGTGCTTTGACACAGCTTTGAAGCTTTGACAACACTGGGCTAATCTTCCTGAGCAATTATTCCTGCTTTGTATCCCTATGCAACAACAAAAGAGGAAGCAGCCTAGTGCAGATCTTAGTTACCAGTTCTATGTTCCAGCCCATCAAATTGCTAGTGGCTGCCTCAAGGTTTTAGGCAATGGGGGCATGACAGCAGGCTGCAGTAGCAAATTTTGCTACTTTGGTCATCTGATAGAAAGAGAAATTCCTCCACAGGGTGTTGTGAGAACCATCACACGGGGCACTCAAAAGGTGTATTTCTATGAGTTGGTCTGTATCTCTCAAGAATACAAATAAGCCACTTTTATCAGGGGAAACACACAAGAGAAACATCTTTGCTACTGTCAGGAGCAAAAAGAGATGCAGCAATAAGAGAAGATTAGAAAATGGCCCCATTAAGGCCTCAGCTGTTTGATGCCGCCAAATTAAAAGGTCAGAGAAAGGCATGATGCTGAAACAAAACTGCTTTGAGAGGCCAATCCCATGCTTGGGAAAAGCAGTAGAGATGAGTCTGTTACAAAAGAAGTATGTCTGGTGAAGAACCTGCTTCTACATGTGGTACACTATCTGTGTGAATATCAGATCTGAAGAAAACTCATATGGCAAGTTACTGTACAAAACCTTTCGTAACTTAGAGGTGAGGTTGCAAGACTGCTAGCCTCACCAGCACAAACCCCAACACTGTGGACAAACCCATCTCATGGCTGCTATTTGCAGCCTACAACCAGAACCTCCCCATCACCTCAGTACAAAACAACCGTACAACGTGTTTTTAGGAAAGTCACTCTAATAGTGTGCAGAACAGATGAGCGTGTAGCTGGTGTGTTGGGTTATGAAGACTTCCTGCCTCTTACCCAGGAAGGGCATGGTCTGCAGGTGTCATCTGGGGTGAAAAATAAATTGCAGTTCCCAGTGACTTATTCCTAGTTACTGCTTTGACTTTCAAGGTTTGTCTTAGTGATGAGAAGCCCATTAACTATGTTGTATTTATATAAAAAGATACATGTCTAGAGAAGACATATTATCGTAGAAAAAAAGAAGGATGTCATCATTTTGGGCAGGTAGAGCAGAACTGAAGCTACACACACTCACAAATCCCCACTTCTTGCAGTAACAGAGGCATGGATGGGCTGGAAAGGGTTGCTGGAAACAACACCTGAAGATATATCTGCAATGCCTTTGCATGACCAAAGTTTGCATGCCCCAGGTGAGTGGAAAGCAGAGCCCCCGGGGTTGAGGGAGGCTTTCCACCTCAACCAGCTGCTCATCTTTGCAGCTCTGTGAAAATCACCCGTGAACGTCCTCAGCTGGTTGGAATTAACTGTTAAGAAAAAAAGTCATTTCCACACAGGCAACAACACTAACTCTCTCCTGCACATAAATTTATTTGTCCCATTTTACAAATTAAGAAACAAAGAAATAAAAAAGGGCTGTGATCCACCTGACCTGGAATGAGGCCTAACACCCCTCTGAATTGGCCAAGATCTCACACCACCCACTCCAGTGCTCCAAGACTTTCTCTTCAAGGGAACACACCAGCAGAACCAATTTTAATAGTGTCTGCCGGTAGCTATTCTCTGTTGAATACAGGTGTACCATTTTTCCATAACTGAAACTAGGCAGATTTTCTACAAAATCATAAAATCATGGAATGGTTTGGGTTGGAAGAGACCTTAAAGACCATATAGTTCCAACCTGCCTGCCATGGGCATGGACATCTTCCACCAGTGCAGGTTGCTCAAAGCCCCACCCAACCTGGCCTTGAACACTTAAACAGGGAGGTGAGCATCCACAACTTCTCTGGGCAACCTGTTCCAGAGACCCACCACCCTCACAGTAAAGAATGTCTTCCTTATACCTAACCTGCATCTACTCTCTTTAATTTTAAAGCCATTACCTTTTGTCCTATCACTACATGCCCTTGTAGAAAGCCCCTCCCCAGTTTTCTTGTAAGCCCCCTTTAGCTACTGGAAGACAGCTATAAGATCTCCCCAGAGCCTTCTTTTCTCCAGGATGAACAACTCTCTCAGCCTGTCCTCAAAAGTGAGGTGCTCCAGTCCTTGATGATCTTTGTGGCCCTCCTCTGGAGCTGCTCAAGCAGGTCCAGGTCTTTCTTATGGTGGGGAGCCTAGAGTTCAGTACTCCAGGTGGGCTCTGCTAAGTGATCTGAAATAAATAAAATCTTGATTAAGTGAAGCTTTCCGCAAAATAATTCCTTTGCATAACGAGGAAATGTGAAGGGCATGTTCTCTTCTGCGTATACAGGCCTCTTGCTGCATAGGTCCAATAGGCACTAATGATCCCAGTGTTGACAACTATTTGTCATAAATGTAATCGAAACAATAACTCTTACAATGCCCTTGAATAGTTTAAGCTGATGCACCACAGAGTTTATTCTCTACTTTCAATCACAAAACTTTTTTTTTCCCCACTTAATACCATGATTTGCAGAAAAGATAGTGTGCCTAATTTGTGTTATTACTGCAAGTATTTATGAAAATGATGCTTTAATGAGATCAAGACACAGTGGGTCTCATCTCCATCTCCAAGGACAGGGCTGCAGAGCACAGTTAATCTGTTTTACTAAGCAAATCTAAGCTAGCAAGATGAGTTGGTGGCACCATGCATGGACATGAGAAATTTTGTTCCCCTTATCCTGTCTTTTTCAAAAGAAAAGGAAACCCAGCATGTTCTTCTAACTAGATGAAAGAATAAGAAAGTTGTTCTGTAGAAGGACACATCAATGGCCACTATATTTTGCCCAGAAACAGCAACAACTCTGCTTCATTACATTATGATCAATGGAAAGGATTAAATCTTTTTATCTACTTCTAAGAACATTTTTCATCTCTCTTAGCCAATGGATTAAAGGAAAGCAAAGGAGCAGCACCCGCAGTGATTTACAGACTGCTGATGATATCAAATGTGATTGCTCAGAGCAAGAAGGCTGTGTTGCACTTTTCTGTGACCATCTCACTGGCAGAACCTTCTGGGCCTCAATCCCTGGCCACCACCCACTTACCCGGTCTCTGGAGACTCCTCAGCCTTCCAAGCAAGCATGTCCCTTGCTACACCAAGATGGAAAGTTTGCAAGCACTGTTCTCTTATATTGTGCTCTCTGGTCATCCATTCTCAGAGAGGCATTTCCAACAGAGAGTTAGAACCAACAGAGACCATGCAAAGCTGTTCAGCATAGTGCACGCAGTTGCATGAACAACTTGTAGCCCAGTTTCCTCGTGCCTTCAGGTCTATGCAAAATATCTGCAGCACAGGCAAGACATGATCATGGTATAGCTAAGTCTTGACTACTGTGGCATATTTTGGCCCTTCCACCTCAAAAACTGTACGGGAGAATTGGAAAGGGTAGAGTGAAGGACTGATATAAAGGCAAAAAAAGCACAGAAACTTCTGTATAAGCAATATCCAAGGAGACAAGAACACTTCAGTCCAGAAAAACAGGACTGAAGGGTAATATGACATCATAAATAATGACATGTATCAAATCCTGAGTGTTATGCAGAAAGCAGGAAACTTTTCTTCATTTTACCCCTCATATGTAAAGAACTAGGGAGCATTTTATGAAACTAGCAGATGGCAGATTCAAAACCAACAAAAATAAATACTTCATGCATACATGCTGAGTTCATCTGTGTCCTCACAACCAGCTACTCTGGATGCTAAACAGTTTAAAAAGCAACCAAACAAGTTCACAAAGCTTGTGAAAATTTTGAGATATTAGGAAAAAGAAATATTGACAGCTAGTAAGTACAAGGTCACTTGCCTCCCTCCCAGCTGAGGAAATGCCTAGGCAGCTAATTGTTGGAAGTCAGGAAAACTTTCCCATGGAAGTGCATGTTTGTCCTACATATCCCCATAGATGCCCACTCTGAGCTTGCTGGGGAGAATTGTGTGTCTGCCTTTAGTCTTGTCTCTACAGATGCTCTTAGGGTGTTTCTCATAACACACAACCCTGGTGTCAGACCCCTGGTGAGCTGTTCAGACCATGCGTGAGCAGCCCATCACCTATGGAGTCACATAGCCCTGCAAGAAATCCCATACCCTTTTCTTCATCTGGAAGAGCTATACATAAGGGTACAGGGGGTACAGAGGTAAGAGGAAACTGTGTTAGATAAAAGGAAATGCTGAAAGACACTCACTACAGGGGAAAATCCACGTAGCAGACCACCACTAACAAGCAGGATCCCAGACTCTCAGCTGCATCAGGCAATAAATAGGAGGAATTGCCCTTCATAAACAACATGATCCCAGATCCACCCAGGCCTTCTGCCAGCTCAGTAGACATCACCAGAGGGGCTGTTGTGGGGACTCAGGTCTCCCTTAGAGCCTTCCACTCCAGGAGGGAGAAGAGGCTCTGGGCCCACTCTTGGGGAACACCTTAACAAGGGCAGTGCATGTGTGGCCATTGTTTCTCTGGTTACAGCTCAAGCATGTTGACAGACTGCATCTGTTCCTGAAGTTCCTAGTTGTCTTGATGCATAAACCTTATGTGTTACCTTACATGTAAGATTTAATTTTGCACTTGCTTGCAAAGCTTGTTTCCATTAGCTGTTGCTTCACCACAGCTAAGAATAAAAGACCTCAGAAGGAAGGTCCACTTTAATTCACTTAAAACGAGTTGAGCTGTGATCCACAATAAGCTGGAGGTGATGGCAAGTGCATAAATGCCAGGAAGAGTATGTTTTCTTTCCAGCACAAATCACTTCACTTGGCTAGGTCTCTGTCAGCCTCATTTACAGAGCTGAAAATTTTTTCCCTCTTTGAAAATCTACAAACACAAAAGCATGAGATAAGTGCTAAGTATTAGCTGAGGGATTGTAACACTTCAAAGAGACATCACCACCATGCTGGAACTTCCTTTAGCAATGAGGAAGAGACTTTGCCATGAATAGAGGAACACATAATTCCTTCTCATTCACTCACTGAAGGCATAATTGTAAATCATCCTTGGCCAGATGACATGAGAGGAGAAATACTGTTTCTGAAGTGTCACTAGCACTAAATGCTCCAAACAGTTGTTTTTAAGCTGAGGACAGTAAAATTACAATCCTCACCATTCACATCAGCAACAACAGATAATGTAACTAAACAGCTTCTATCACACTCCTGCAAATTACATGCAAGTGTTCTCAATGGGATGGGTTTGTATTCAATCAACGCACAGCCACAGGGCAATTAATTACTGAGCATGCACAGTAGAAAAAGCCTCTTTCTCAGCAGGCAGATGGCTTAAACTATAGAACCTGCACTGTTACTTGAAGGTGTGTATCCTAAGACCTGTGGCATTCTGTCCATTTATGCCAACAGAAAGTCTATCCAATTATAATCAATGTGAATATCATTGTTTGAGTGTCTGTAAAACACAAACACACATACCACAGGTTGGAAGAAATTGCAAGTGAGCCATTACAATGATGAAGTAACCAAGCAACCTTTTGATAAGTTCCAAGTAATTTAGTTTTCCCTGGAGGAGTCCATACAGTGAGCAGTACCATCAAGACAGTGAAGGGCTGGCTGAGGTGGGGAGACATCCTGCAGTTATGCTCATGCAAGCAAACTGAGTTTCTGGAACACTCACCACCTCAACCACACTTCCACTGAGCTCTACTTTTTAAGCTACAATTATGTTACATGCTTCTGCCAAAAAAGCAGCTGACACATGATGAAATTTTAAAGAACTCTATTTGCTCTGACTACAGCAGTTGTCCTGCCCCACATTACTTCTCTTGACAACTCCATTGAAAGTCATTTTTTCTTTGTCTGGTTCCTGTAAATAAGGATTGAGGGAGCAAGCTCCTGGCTTCAGATACCAAATCTGCCAAACTTTCTTATTTTAAGGTGCTACTTTTCAGGAAACAGGGAATACTTGGCTAAGACAGAGAGCAATATTGTCTGAGTACTTTATATTGAAACTACTTCTTGATCCTGTTTTGCAGACCAAAAAACCAAGTCTTAAAGATGGGTTGCAATTTAGCTAGGAGCAGTGCCACAGGAGACGCACATAGAAACGAGTATCCAGAAAAACCTGGATTAGCATCTGGAAGTTTCAACACTGCCATGTTCCTCCGACACAAACCCCTGAACTGATGGTGCCTAAGTAGCACTCCTCCTTGTGCAAGGAATAAGTGCCAGGACCTACACACAGACCTATTAGACAAATTCAGATGTCTCTAACAACATAGAGAAGTACCCAAAATGCTGGAAGAAAAGAAATGGGCATCAAACCACAAGAGGGGTTCCCTTCTCGGTGAGATCAGGCCCCTTGTATCATTGTCTCCAACACCCCAGTGCACATTCAGGTGCTATATTCCTTCTAAAAATGTCTCTTAACATGCAGGAATATAGTAGCGTCCCTGTAATTTACCTTACATTATATGCAACTAACAATATAATGTAGCAATAAAATAGCAAAGTATTCTGGCTTTAACCACAACCCATCAATTAATGTTGTGTAGGCAAATGCAGTTCAGAAACAAATGAAGTTTTAACCGAAGGTTGTAAGTGCCACTGTGTCATTTTTCAAAATGGGAGGGAAGTGAACACTATAATTTAAATCTAATGCAGTTCTCCATGTTCTTCAGGAAACAAATCAAATATTTGCTTATAAAGGTAGATCTGCTCTTTCAAAAAAGACAGGAGTGGCATTTTTGGTGCTATTAATGCTGGCTCATCACCACCAGCACTGAAGTAAAAGTCATGAGAAGACCACAGCTATTTCAGTAGAACAAGGTTAACCCAGTGTTACCTGACTTTGAAGACCTACCCCAGAAGGTCCTCCACATACACAGGTTGTACAAAATCATGGTCCAAATAGCAGAAGTTTAAAGTGGGAAGGAAGTAGGTAAAGAAGAGACAGCAGTGACTTTTGATGAAAGGGGAAGTGTCAGTTGGTAGAGAAGCTACTAAAAGAATTACTCTGGGAGCAGCCTTGGCCCCATTTGTTTAGTGTTTTTGTAAGTGACCTTGATATATAAAACAAGCGTGCCACCAATTTTTGCTCACAGTATAAAGGAGACAGGTCTCATTTTTCTCAGGGAGGCTTACAAAGCCAACAACTGGAGGAGTAAGGTGACTGGAGACACAAAAATGGGATGAAATTCAAAGCTACTCAACACAAGATCATATATTCACGGCGTAACAGTCAGAACTGCTACCATAAGCTGAGAGCTCATTAACTGGAGATGACTCAGGAGGAGAAGAAACAGGGAGCATTAGTTAATTATAGGATGACTTAAGCTACCAAGTGATGCAACTACAAGAAAAAGCAAATGTGATCCTAGGATGTCAGTCAAGTAATTTCCAGAGGAGGCAGGTAGTTGTAGTCATAGCATAAAGCAGTGGTGCAACATGGAATTGTAATAATATACAAATGGCTGCACTAGTTAAGATCTAGGGTCTTCCTGGCCCATTATCCTTTCTTCAACAGTGGCTAGAGTAAGAACAGGAAGAATAAGAATAGGACAAGCACATGTAAGACTTCCCTCCGATACTCTCACAGCCTCAAAACATTTTCAGCTCAGGGGATTTCCTTTGTTAGTTGTGGTTTGACTATTAAGCAACCCACAATGGATTTTTCTTCCAAATTATTTTCAGTCCACCCTTGATCCAGTGTAAATTCCTTGAATTCACTGTGTTCTTCAGCAAGGACTTCCTCATATTTACTGCTTATTACTTGAAGAATCACCTCCATTTTTAATTTTGATCCTACTTTCCAATGGTTTCATTGTGTGGCCCCTAATTCTTGTGCAGGATGAAACACAGAGCAATCAATCCACATCAACCTTTTCCCAAATTTTGTAGACCTCTATCATACCTTCCAAGTGGCCACTCCTACAGGCTGAACAGCCCCCCTGTATTCAGTACACCCACACCTGTGATGATCCCTTCTGCCCTACTCTTAGTTTCAATATACCCTTTGTAAGATAAGGAGAACAGGACTTCACTAAGCATTCAAGCATGGTCGAGTCACAGGTTTAAACAGTGGCAGAAAGATGTTTTGTTCTCTATTCTGCTCCTAATAGTTCCTATATTCGATGTGGATAGGGATTTTTTGCTTTCTGATGGGTAGAAAAGTGATGTTTTCTTGTCTAATTCAATCACCCATCCCCAAGAAATACTAGCTTCACCTTGAAGAGATATCGAGGTACAAAATCAGGCTAAGATAACGAAAAACATGAAGAGTTGCTCACAGAATCACAGAATCATAGGAGTTGGAAGGGACCTCTGGAGATCATCTAGTCCGAACTCCCTCCCAGAGCAGGTTCATCTAGGGCAGGTTACACAGGAACATGTCCAGATGGGTCTTGAAAGTCTGCAGAGAAGGAGACTCCACTACCACTCTGGGCAGCCTGTTCCAGGGCTCTGTCATCCTCACAGTAGTTTCTCCTCATGTTGAGGTGGAAATTCCTGTGTTTCAGTTTGTGCCGATTTCCCCTTGTCATATCACTCGGCCCCACTGAAAAGGGACTGGCCCCATCTTCCTGACACCCACCTTTCAGATATTTATAAACATTGACCAGATCCCCACTCAGTCTTCTCTTCTCCAGACTAAATAGACCTGGGGCCCTCAGCCTTTCCTCATAGGAGAGATGTTCCAGTCCCTTAATCACTCTTATAGCCCTCTGTTGGACTCTTTCCAGTATTTCCCTGTCCCTCTTGAACTGAGGAGCCCAGAACTGGACACAATACTCCAGATGTGGCCTTACTGGGGCAGAAGAGAGGGGGAGGAGAATCTCCCTTGACCTGCTGGTCACACTCTTCTTAATGCAACCTGGGATATCATCGGTCTTCTTGGCCACAAGGGCACATTGCTGCCTCATGGTTAACTCACTGTCCACCAGGACCATACGGTCCTTCTCTGCAGAGCTGCTTTCCAGCAGGTCAACCCCTAACCTGCACTGGTGCATGAGGTTATTCTTCCCAAGGTGCAGGACCCTACACTTGTCCTTGTTGAACTTCATGAGGTTCCCCTCTGCCAAAGTCTCCAGCTCATCCAGGTCATGCTGAATGACAGCACAGCCTTCGATGTATCAGCCACTCCTCCCAGTTTTGTATCATCAGCAAACTTGCCGAGGGTACACTCCATGCCTTCATCCAGGTCATTAATGAAGATGCTTAACAAGACTGGCCCCAACACTTACCCTTGGGGAACACAAAGAAACTCATATGATTTAAGTTTAAAAGAAAAGTTATGATTCCTATCTGTACATATCATTGAAAGCACCAGGCAAGGAACAGAGTTATAGAGGATAAAAGGCAGTGTTAGGACAAAGATGTCCTGAGATTTAGGACATTTAGATAACAAAGATTTAGTTTTAAATCAGGTTTGGATATATTCTGACTGATGATTAGAAGAAGGCTGGGGACTGACTCTGGAACAGCCTCTCAACAGAAAGGGGGGAAAAAAATGAAATTAGTTCCAAGACAGGGCACAGACAGTTTGTGAAAAGATGGTTGCCTGCAGTACTGGGAGAATCATAACACAGGAAGACTCCACCTAGGTATGCACTTAATAACATACGAGGTGCTTCACAGCAGCTCCCTGTGCAGCTCCATTTAGGCTTCCTAAGGGCAATGCCGCTTCCTTTCCTTTCAGGATGGAGTATATTTCTTTGCAAACAGACATCCAGAGACCTACCTAAACCACCCACAAAGAAGTGAAGGCAGAGGAAACAAGACAGGATGTAAAGCTTGCTGCTGGTTAGGGTTACAACCCATTACCAGATGAAGAATTATTAGCTTGAGCAGGTACATGGGAGTAGGAAACCAACATTAATCCTTCTACCTCAGAGCAAAATGTTGGGAGGAGCTGGTTGCATAATCCCTGATCATTTTAATAATTCAATACTTATTAAATACTTAAATCATTTAAGCAATTATTTATAGACTGACTAATACCCTCATTTATTGCTTCTTGTGTAGACAATCTCAGAGTAACCATTATTGAAAATACTTGAGCTTATAGTAGGTTAGATAACAGGAGTGTGGAACTAGGCCCTGGATGGACAAATAAACTTTTTGGTTTGGGATAAGGAGCTTTTTGGTAGGGCTTTTAATGCTGGCCTCAGCATTTATGAAATATCAGACTACCACCACATTAAAGAGAAACAAACAAAAAAAAGAGCCTGCAGAAGTCTTCAGGCTCACTGTTTTCCTTATCACTTGATACATGACCAAAACACGAGAGGATCCATGTTGGAAACTCAACTGGTCAAAAATATTAATGTATACACTGGCATAAACACAGGCATATTTCAGAGAAGTGAGAGGTGACTTTAAGACATTTCTTTTCTCTTGGGAGGTCAGAAAGCTGGGAGGAGGCATTTCCTCAAGGAGATCCTATCTCACAGGCAGGAAGAGTAAATGTCTTCCCTACTAAATTGCCAGTAGACATGGAAACCCTGAGTCAAAAGAGTGAGACCAGTCCTGAAAAACTCTCTTTACCTTGGCTGTCAAACAACTGCCAGGCTCTTTAATATCACTGGTGATCTCAGAAGATTCAGCCTAGTGACATTGGTTATAATGTTGTGCCTTAATACCAGTCACCCAGCCAAAATCCAGCATCCAGAGGGACAAAGATTCAGAGTCAACTACAGGTAGATCTTGTTAAAAGATCTACCTGTAGATCTAAAAGATAACCACTCTCTATATTTGTTCTTTCAAGAGTAGAGGAGGGATGGATCACAGTGGGAGTTTCAGAGGTCCAGGTGCACACCACTCAGCTATAGACAACTCACAAAGAAGCTCCAGCTTCCACGGGAATGAAGAGAGATCAGCAGAGAACAATGCAGCCTCCCTAAAACACAGTTCCAGTAAATTAAAGTTCTTGAAATCTTGTTTGAAGGAAAAAAAAGGAAAAGAGAAAAAAAAAGGAACAAAAAACCCTCATGATTTCTGTTCTATTCCCACTGGGGCCATGTCATCTCATCATCAAGAACAACAATAAAATCAATCCATTATGTTCCATTGAAGGCAGCCTCAGGAGAGAGATCAAAGAATGAGAGGAAATGAAAGCTGACCGACTTGTATCACCTTTGGAGTCAGTCCCAAAGATCTCAAATTAATTTAGATTGGTGGGGCAGTGCATAAAAGCTGGCAAGTCCGTTACCACTGCAGAGCCTCTATATAAACCAGTCAAGTGCTGTTGTCTCCAGGGCTTTTCAAGAAGCCAAACATTTCTGCGAGTGCTAAGTATTTCTTCCTTTGGCCATTACAAGTCTATTATCAGAGGCAGGGGGAATACTTTCACATTTTCCTCTTGAATCTTGGAGGGAACCATCCTAAAAGACCCAATGGTGATATTTCTGCATGAAAACTCTTCCCCCATGGGAGACTGCTGGCCATAGGCCCTTCCCGCTCCCAGCACCAGCCCATGCTGTCCAGCCACTCAGGGACAGCATCCTGAGGCAGCAACGGTGCCCACAGGAACTGGGGTCTGTCTGCAGTGAATCTTTCTTTCTGCTAAAGAGAGCAGTTCAATTCCCTGGAGCTGCGAGTCACAGGAAGCTTGCCAAGGTTGCTGCAGTGCAGAAACTGTCTGGGAAAGGGATGTGACCCAGCGGAGCTCCTTACATGGGGAGCAGGGATCCCCTTGCCACTGGCTACAGCTGGCAGCAGAAAACCTCATCCCTTCCTCCCTTCCTTCATCCACACTGGGACCACAACAGCACCTGGAGCTCACTCATCCTGCTATTTATTTTCATCTCTTTCCTAGGAATTTGATTTCAGAAGGTTGAGAACAGCCCTCTGAGCACTTGTTTCCCCTCCGGCCTTTCCTTGCAATGCCTTATTGTGTTTTATTTTCAAACCACATCGCCATTTCCTTTTCAGCCTTTGTTTTAATACCTGGGACCTCGACTTCCAGACACAAGACTTGCTCTGTGCAACTGCCCTGCCTTATCCCAGGCCAAATTTCACAGCATCTGTGGTACCACATGCCAGAGAGAGACGAGATCCTGACAGACATCTTCCCTTCCCTCACCTCCTTGGCAAGTGGCTGCCTCCTGGAAACACCCAGTTAGTCAGTGGATCCCATTAGCACTGGTGATTCAAAGCTGTGTCATCTGCAGCTGCAGACGGTCACCGCCTTTTTCCCCTCCACTGCACGCAACTCTCTAAATTGCGTGAAGGTATGAAGCATCTCTGGCCTGATTTCTTAGCAGCCAGTAACATGGAGTCTGAGCCCACAAGGCTGGGGAGTTTCCCTCAAAATGAGACATGCTTGATAACTTAACACCTTCTGCATGAGCCAGAGGATGCTCTGAACTGTGTGTTTCAGAGAGGAGATGGACTTCAAAGAGGCTTCCAGGTAGCGAGGTGTTCCTCACTGTGCAATTGAGTCCCACCACTGAAACTGGAGCCCTATGAAAGGACTCTCTTTTCACCTATACACTGAACATCCAACAGAAATTGAATTCTCTCATTCAGAGCCAGTTTCACATTCAGCAGGAGGTAAAGCCTTATGAAAAAATGGTATTTTATGGAACAATTCCTGATCTTCCAACTGAACATACCACCTGAGGACTCCCATAAAAAGTGCCACAGGGACTGTACAAAGTTTGCAGATCCTACAGCATCAGCCAAAGTTGAAGGCTCAGCCCTGAAACAAAGGTGCTCTGAAGAATTAAGAAAAGACATTCATTGCTGTCAAAAATTGGTACTCTTTGCAAGCAGTTTGAAAACTGCCATTTTCTTTCACTAGCCCCCTCACCATGTTGCCTCACTGGTGGGCACCTAAAGTTTTTGGAGAGTCTCTTTGCCTGCTACTCCCAAAGCATGGTGGAAATACATCATGAATAAACCTGGGAATGAACGGTGTGCTCCAAAAAAGAAACTCTGTCCCACACCAGTCCATCTCTGGATTCACACACATTGAAACTTTGCATGCAAAATAATTTTTTTAAGTTCAGATTTTTTTTAAACTGTCTAACAGCTGTTCCTGGACTTGAATGTGAGGAGTCGTTTGTCTCAGTGTAGCTCTTGATGGATAGATCCACATGATCAAAACCACTTTCAAAAGTAAAGTGTAGTCAGGCTGCTGGCAAGTTCAGAGGATAGAAGAGAAGAGAGACAGAGGGACTTTTCAGCTGCTTTTCTTGGTGGTCGGTTCAGCTGAGCGTCAAAGTACAGCTATAGTCTAGAGAAGAGATGCTGCCGCTGACGCATGCCAGCCTCACCTATAAATAAATAAATACAATAATTCTCTGCTATGAATCTGGCACTTTTTATCAATACTAAATTGATTTAAAACCTTCTGAAGGAAAAGCCTCAATGTTTAATTTCTCTGCCTAGCCTTAGATTCTTGGCCCTACCTTTATTTTCCATAGCATCCAGTTTATTTCTTTTGACACTTGTTATCCTTCAAAAATACTATTGTAATTAGATCATGACACTCCACAACTATCTCCAAACTTAAATATTCCCTTTCATTTAAGACAGTTTATGTATAAATTTCATAAGATTTTGAACAATGTTATCTTGAAGTACACAGTGTTCAGAGCCAGGGTGGAAGGAAAATAAACTCACAGAAAAAAAGCAATTGAAACTTTGGCCCAAAAACTCAAATTAAACTCTTTTGATCCTCCAGAAATACTTACTTGATTTTATTTATTTTCTCATTCTTCTCTGCTTCCTCTGCTCAGACCAGGAGGGAAATACTGAAATACCATGTGATAAAACAATATTTTACTGTATTTTCAGGTCAGTGAGGACTGGAAAATTAAAGAGAAAGTGGTGTGATGTGAAAGTAATCTCAGTTCATTCACCTCAGAAAAGCTGCCTGATTAAGGACTGCTATGTAATATATTATAAAAAAATATGGATCTGTCCATTTCAAACTGGTGCAATGCCACAGACTCACCAAGGATCACTTGCTGCTACAGTCAAACTTGTTGCTCCCCAGATTTTTTTCATTTCAGCCTCACATAGTTCACCATCAAATAGTTCTCTTTTCCCTATTTTTTCCAGAGTGGATGTGGCCTAAAACCAGAAGACTGCTTTCTTTTCACAAATCAGTTCATCTGCTGAGGAAATCTCTCCAAAAGCAAGCAAACTAAATAACAGTTGGCTTTTAAAGATGAAAGGTTCATACTCAGGGTCTGTTCATCCCCAAATACATGTGACTACTTGGGATTTTGGTTGGCATCTCTCCCTAACTGCTGGCTGCCAGCCTTGAGGGCCCCTTTCCACACCAGCATCCAGGGATGCATCCATGCACTTCCCCCTGAGTTTCTGTGCGGGCCAGAGACAGGTCCTTGCCTTGGCAAAGCTGCTTGACCAGTCACATAAATACACCTTCAAAATGCTGAATACAGGAGCCAATGAACGCAGGGGGAGGAAGGTCTGAGCTGATCTCAGGCAAGGTCACAAGAAGAAGCATCAGGAAAAAAACATGCAAGAAAATGCATTGGAATCAGCTCCAATAGTGTTCCCACTGCCTTTGCATACAACTGGCACCAAATTTCTGCAAACCAGTGCCCCATCCAAACCCACAGTCAAAAACCTACGGTGTTCCAGTGCTCCATAGAGTTATCTCCAGTGATTCTCACACAACAGCATCAAGAGCAACCAAATCCATGCCTCATTATCAGACACACTACCTAGTGCTCATGTAGTGCCTTTCTTAAACCCATGGGAAATGTTGTTCCAGCCTGTACCTAATGTAGAACTTCCTAGGGTATCAAAAAAACCCTGTTAAACCAGTTCATACTGAGAGGAAACTCATCCAGGCTTAAGTCTCCCAGCATAAAATTTGGCAACACTTTTGGGTGTTCTCTGAGCAGGCCAGGGAGACTAAATGGATACCTTGTACAACTCAGCCAAGCGCAATCCAAATTTAAAAAAAAAAAAGTATGAAAACAATAGAAGTACAAAGTTCCAGGGAATTAAATTGACCTCTTTCTTCTACTGCTGGAGGAGTTAAAGGTGATGCTCTTTTTAATTAGCAATGGTAATACACCCAGTATGTCCCAGGACCAAAATGCTCCTTCAGTTCCCTCAAGTACAAGATGGAAAGAATTTAATGAGACATTATCAGAAGGAATTCACAGTGAGATAAACACTTACTTCTTCCATTTGTTTTCATTCAGAGTTGACTTGTCAGTAATAATTATGACAGAGGATATGGTAAATGTCCGCTCAACATTTGTAAGAACAATATGCTTTACCCAAACATGAGAACACACAGGAAGAAAAAGTTAATCATAAACTCATTATTTCTTTCACTAATCATTACTGCTCTGAGTCACTGTTTCTATGAATTGCCTCGCTTTTTTTCCTTCAGGAGTGAAGCAAAAGAATGTTTCAACCTTGTTTTGTTCCTTCCATTGCATCTTATTCTTTTCATGTTCTTATGTATTTTATTTCTCCTTGTCAAGAATATGTTGATGTTCCAAAACCTACATTTGAATTTTCCAGCCTTCATAAATCTATTTAATGGCTAAAAACATCTAAAATACCAAAATGCTAAACCTAACTGTGTTTTCATTCACAGAAAATGTAGTTCCTGGGAGGGTTTCTGCATATGTTAGGATTTCATCTTAAAAGACAAATTCTAGATCCTGCAACTAACTGTGAAACTCCTATGATACTGAATGCTCTCATCTTCTCTAGGCTTCCCAAAAAGTGCAGGATTCTCAGTGCTTTATGGTAGGATCTCAGCAACCTGCTGGATTTAGCCCCTGATAGAAATATACTGTTTCTTAGGTATGAAACTCAGGTCTGTCATTTACATACATTCAAGTGATGTGAGAAGTTCTGGGCATTACCGGATCCCTGGGAAAAAGAAAAAAACACACCAATCACCAACAAATGAGCAGGGGCAAAATTAACAAATGGCTCTTTAGAAGCTGCACAAGCTGACAGTTACATAGCAATTTGGAGTTATTGTCAACAATCCTATCTCCTTGGAGACTGGATGACGCTGTAGAGAAATATTAGATGGGAAATTAAGGTTAACAAAGGGTTTCCTACTGTTGTTCCTAGTAATATAAGCACTTTACACATCAGTTCTAATTCTGTTGAACTAAGGAAAAGGAAATGGGAGAAGAAAATTTAAACAGGGACCTTCATTCTACAGCAGAATTAGCTACCAGAAACTCCCATTAAAATTAGAGGCACCCCATCCTCAATAGACTCAAGTTCCCACCAGCAAATTGCTGGTGCAGCCTTACCTTACCTTAGCTGGCTTGTTCAGAGGCAATCCTTTGATTGTAATTGCTTTAAAGTTCCACGATTTTCCCACTAATCCAGTTTCAATAACTGTTTTTTCAGCAAGGTCCAGTTTCTACTGAAAGACAGGACAGATAGTTTATCCAAAAGCTCTCTCAGGCCTGATGCTGAGAGGCAGTGAGCAAGCCTGACAAGTAGTGCCACTGATACAATGCTTGCTCAGCACTTCTCACCACCATGTATGTCAAATATTTCAACTGCATATGAACTCAAAGTCTCCTGACAACAGCTGTCTTGTGTTCTGCTTTCTAGCAAGGCTCTGACATGAATCAAAGGAAAGGCAAAAATTCCTATTCTCTTAAATAGATATATTAGCAGTAATGAAAATATTTCAAGAGGTCTAGGAATGAATTTCCAGTTAGAGCCTGTCTTTTCAGTTGTTTTCCCGAAGTACTGCAGTATTGCCATCTTGCACCGAAAAACCCTCAGGTGTTCAGAAATCATATTGTCACATTCACATTAGCATGGATGGTTATGGTTCTCCACGTTCTCACATGTTTGGAAAAAAGATGGATATTTTGAAGCAGAAGCAGCACGGCATGCCTGCCTAGTGAATGTTTCATCAGGATCCTGAGAAGGAGCTAACCTTTCCTGGGTCAGGCTCCTATCTGAAGAGAATAGGCTCTCACCCTTGTCCTCATTCACAAGGGTAAGAATGCATCCAACCTTGGACACCAAACATTTCTATTGCACTGAGGCCAAAGAGACCTCAGATATCAAGTTTTAAGTTCTGCTCTGACTCAAAGACTTGTGGCCATCCTGTAAGTGCACTTTGCTGCTTCCAGTTCTGCATCATGGGGATAAGCAGTGTTGCAGAAACTCAGGAGGGAGAGAAAGAAAAAGGTATTTGCTTATCTCTTTATGAGTAGAAAATAAATTTGGCCTGCACAATCTTTGCCATCACCATGTATGCAGCTCCTGCTGTCATGTACTTTTCTCATCCTTTTTATCGCATTAGCCTCTCACTTCATCTTGCTTTTGGACTGAAAGAAATTTGGAGATGGACTCATCTAGCTGTACAGTACAGCGCTGGGTAGAGAATTACACACCATGAGCTTTCAGATAACATCATTATCATTTCAAACTCAAGATTTAGGAAGGCTGAATTTTGTAGAACCTTTCTTCCTTTTGAACAGTATAATCATGGTTTAAAAGAACTGTGACAGAGTGGAAACAATGCAGACTGCATAGCACAGAAATGACCTGCCAGTAGCAAGAGAGCTGGTAAAACTCAGGAATTCTGGATTTGAAGTGGACTGAGAATATATTGGCCAATATTTCTGCCAAACCCCTCCAAAATGCTCCTGTTCCTGTTCATCTTCCTTACCCCTGGCTCAGGCTACTTTATGCTTATCTACTCAGTTCATGCCTCTGCATCCCAGTGGTCCTAGTCTATCTTCCAGACTATCTCCTTCCCTTCACTGTTTCCAATTTTCCTTGTTCAATCAGTCCCTGCCTCTCCTTTTCTTAAGCCACATATCTGACTCCAGCTGCTTTCCCTATCACCTCCATCTCTGCTAGATCTTCATCCATCTAAACTGAATTTTTGCCCATTCAACCTCTGAATACTGCTTCTTTCCCCTTTTGTCACCTTCACCTGCTGAGGTCTTTATTTTACCCTCCATATTTGGGTAAGACAGCCTTCTCGCCCACACTACTGGGCACCAAGAACATGAGAGATGTTCTTACTTCTAGAAGCTGGTCCCACCTCAGCCTACAGTGGAATACTGGAATAGGCTGCCCAGAGAGATGGTTGAGTCACCATCCCTGGATGTATTTAAGGGTTGTTTAGATATGATGTTGGGGGATATGGTTTAGGGGAGAACTTGTAGAGTAGTGTTGGTGGTTGGAATTGATGATCCCAAGGGTCTTTTCCAGCCTGAATGATTCTATGGTACAATACAGCCACAGGAGACATTTTCCAACCTACCATAGACTCATATGCCCTACATGCATGGAGCGTGAACGTGAGGACTTTGCCAGGGTTGGAGGATGGCCAGTGAGGAAGGAGATTTACACTCTAAAAATACCTGCAAGTTTGAACCTCAAATTTGTGCAAAATGCACATTTCACATGCCTTATAATTTGATTAAGCCTGGAAAGGTTATTCACAGTGATGGAAAAGAGCCATTTTGATAGAAAACCAACCATTTCCTACTGTATTTTGAATCTCTACTACAAAGTAGAGGGAAACACGGAAATGAGAGCATTAAAAAAATGAAAACAAACCACCAAGAAAAATCACTAAAGTGATACATTTTTAAAAAGTTTTTACTCTATCTTGAAGTCTCCTCTGGGACGGGGGGAAGGCCATTCTGGTCTCATTTGCCTATTATACTTAACTTATGGCAACACACTGCATTGAAAATTTCAGTCTGCGTAGTTGAGCCTTGAGAATGCGAGTAACAATTAAAAACAGAATACTGAGCTGCCAGGAATCACATGACTTTAATGATATTCAAAGCTACCAGCCCCACCTATAACCAGATCTTTAAAAGAATAGAAATGAACCAGGCATTTCTAACCTCTTTATGTTCATTATTGCTACACCTTCTCTTTTTTTCACCTGCCACTCTTCTCCAGCTCCTCCCATCCCAGCCTGAGTACCTTGTGGAAAGACCAGTCACAGCCTGGGAGTTATGTTTATTTTCTAGGACATGTACACAGAAGATTTCACTACAGCTGGCAGTTTAATGCGACAGAACATTGTACAATAACCCAGTAATATTTTCAAGTAACTGTATAATACTCTATTCTTTCTGAATCAGTCAAAAGTTTCATTATCTAAATCCGTGTGAGAACACAGGAAGCTGTGTTTCCCCAACTCCTGAAATATCTCCCTCAGGAAGGAAGGTATATTGTCTTTTTGATGCCTCTGTTTTGCTTGTGAGGTGGTTCTGTGTGCCTGTTTTGCAACAGCACTACAAAAGCAAACCAATTCAAATCTCCTATGGAAATGCCATGTTTGCTAGACACAGTTTGCATCCTTTTAACTCAAGGGTGACTGAATCTTGAGCATATCTTTAGCGTTATCAAAATCTCTATGATCTGGAGAGCTCCAAAGTGTGATCTGTTTAAGCTGCAGTGGGAAATGAACAATATGAAAATGATTCCCCGCATTTCAATCACCCCATGTTTTTGTTTTGAGAAAGGGAAATATACTTCCTGAAAGTCTTCCTCTAAGTTCAGGACAAAAAAAAAAAAAAAAAATCCAACTGTAGTCTTTCCTTTTACTGTGTGAAAATAATACCTGCAACAGGGGATGATTTTTATGACCTCTGAAGGAATGAAAACAGAGCTGAAATAATAAACATTACTGAGACTTCAGTCTTCCTCATTCTTTGCCTGCACAAATCCTACTCCAGGCACCAGGAATATGATCTGTCTTATAAAACCTAAAGATATAGATATTCAGCACAATTAGGAAAGTAATACTAAGCAAGTGCAAGTTGCTGACATGATTAATCTCAACCTGCAAGTGTAAATCATCAAAATATCCCTGTGAAGGTTAACTTCTTGGACTTAAAAGGAGGTTAGTTTTATAATGCTTTAAAATAGTTTCTGAAAATTATGCTCTCTTTTCTACTCTCTCTTCTTCCTCCCCTATCAACAGAATACACAGTCCAGAGGAGCATTTACACCTGCACAGACACCATCAAGTCCCACTGGCATCAGCTGGAAAGTTAATTTCAATTCATGCCTATCTACACTACCTTTTAGACTGCTTGTCTTGCAGAGTCCCACCCTTACTGACCTGCAGGAACCTCTCTCTGATGTTTCTGTGTCTGGTCCCTGGGCTCTGACCCATCATGCCCATGCTTCAGTTTAGCAGCAGGAATAGATCCACTGGCTCACAGGCTTGCTACCGGCTAACCTGGGAAGGGTGCTACAATAAATTGCCACAAATGGAGGCAGAGACAAGCAAGCTTTGAGAGAGTTGTCAGAAAAGGATGGCAAGTCCTCTTCTGGGCATTGCTTCAGTCACTAGAGGACTAGCAAGAAGAACAGACAAGTGCCCAAGAAGCAGGGCAAAGCAGGTAACTAAGCCCACTGAGGAGACATTCCCTGAGACTCTTTTCTAAAGAGGGACGTGATCAGAAAAATGTCAACAGTCAGAAACAATCTTTATACAAGGAAAAGGAGTACTGGCGCTCCTGAGCCATGCTGCAGCCTGTCGTGAAGACTGGTGTTTATTCCCATAGTGAGAACACAAGGCAGCTGTAAGCAACAACTCAGTCTTGTGTTCATCAGTAATTCAGGAAATTTCATCCTCACTACATCTACTGTCCTCATATTTATGGATCCGGGAGAGTTGGCATGTTCTAGCAAGACTAGTGGGAAAGGGGGCTCTGACCAACCTGACCTAGTTAGATATCTCTGCTGACTGCAGAGGAGTTGGACTAGATGACCTTGGAAAGTCCCTTCAACCCAAAGCGTTCTATGATTCTATGATATTACTTGACAAAGGTTTTCTTCTTGAGTTCATAAATGAATACTTTTAAAATGTCAAGATGTTCCTAAAATTTACGGGATGCATTCTCCCCCTACTACTCATTAGACTGAATAAATAGTTCACAGCAATAAAATAAAGCCCATAAATAGCCCCAGTGGGCTCTGGCTGTCCATACCACATATTCTCTGTCTCTCCACTTACAAAGACAACTTGAATTT
>JAVSBS010023586.1:24947-35949 GCA_033124195.1 Coracias cyanogaster | reverse complement strand
CTTACAAAGACAACTTGAATTTTGTAAAATTTCACATATCCATCTTTATACACAGTCAACATTGGCCTACCAGCATAAAGTAGAAAAACAGATCTGAAAGGTTTAACATAGTGCTTTTGAGCCATGTATATTATCAGCTCAGAAATCTTCCCCACAATAATCTATGGTAAGAAATGAAGAACAAAAAAATGTTCTTAAAAGGCTACTGAATAACATAGATAGAACACTCATTCAGGACTTCTTAACGTGTTTTTTATATTCTCCCATGGATACATTTGTACTTTATAATTCAGTTTCTCCCCTGTCCAATTACCTACAGACAATTTACTCTTGGGTGGATTATAATAGGTTCTGGTTCAGTTCAGCCAAGACAGAATTATAGACGGTTGGTACAAGGCCAGTAGCAAAGGAGTGGCAGATTGCTGAAGTATTTTCAGGGTCACTTCTTATTCTGAGCTTCCTACAGTGTGTCCAAGCATATTGTAATCTTAGCTTTTCATGTTCAGCACATATCCAGGTTTGAGGCAGAAGTTTTTACTTCCCTGCTTATTTCAAATGTCTTCAAGATATGAACAATTACTAGCTCACTTTTTATTCAGGGCCCAGAAATAGCCTACCTTCCCACTCTCCATTCTCCTAACACCACTACTTCTCTCATTTTTTCAAGATCAGCAGCTAAAGACTATGCTCTCTACTGATCATCTTATGTGAAGTACAGTCAAGAACAAGAGCCTGGTTTTGATTGTTTTATCTTAACCTTTTCACTTAGGAGGACCAGAACGTGGGGAAAAAATCTGTTTAAGTGCTTTTTAAATGACAAGTCTACACTCCACAGTTTAACCAGTGTAATATTGCATGCACCTGGGAATATACTGAAAGAGGCATAAATTGAATGTGTTGAGAGCTCAGTTATTACAGTCCATTAATACCACAGACCTTAACTTCTCTGTAATTCTCACATGCAGCTTCCTGTAATATTATAAAGTCTCTATTGTCTTGTACAGAGCAGAGTCTGGTACTTTCCTCCTTTTTAAAAAATACTTGACATTTATAATACCATCAAAAGCTTTGAGGTTTTCTGACAAAAGCTCTCAAAGCCTTGCTTCCTGTTCTGATCTACAGGCAGATGTAAAATTCACAGCAGAGCAGCAAGCTCCTCAGTCTCTAAAGGGTTTGTGTGATTTAGGGTTTTTTTCCATTTTGCCTCTCCCAACATGTGCAATTAGCTGCTCTTCTGTTCGAAAAATCACCATCGAGGTGGTCTTAAGACGCTCTTTGAGTGAAGGTAGGTTTTCAAAGTGTTAGCTACCGAACACCCACACACTCTTCAAAACAGATTTTTTGAGCCCCTGCATGACCCATTCTGTTGTCTGGTTTGCTCTTTCCATTGTCTCTCCATCAGAGCTAAAATCTGCTGCTTTGAGATGCCGACATTACAATCAACACTGTATATCATGAGCTAGAAGTTATCCAGGTGGTGCGAGTCATTATCCCAAACCAGTAGACTCTCCCTTCTAGCCCTCAGTCTTTCTGCCAACCGTGGGAATGGTCCACCTGATTCACACATACACAACACAGGTTCAACTTCAGTGGCTTCCCTCCAGACCTTGAGTCCATAGCTGGCAAGTCTCCTACCTGCTGCACAGTTAATCAAGGTGACATGAGCTTTGGAGATATGCCTGGAGCCAGCCACGAAGAGCACCCAAGCTGTTCACAAACAACTATCTGGGAGAGTAAATATTCCATTCCCTCTACAGGTTTCTCAACATTTCCAAATTTCCTATTGTTCCTAGAGAAATAACTCCTGGACTATAACCCTGCTTGGTGGGGCACATCTCCCTAGAGCTAGGAATATGTTGATTCTGTGAATAATGGAAGGACCTTGGCAACCATTTCCACCGGATAATATCCATTTCCTCCCACTAACCAACTGATTTCCATCATGAAATATCCTTAGAAGGATATTTTTCATTTAGATAGTTGTGTTGCTTCCAAGACCAGCTGGTCAGACAGGTTTATTCCTTTGTCTCCAAAATCTTTTTTAGCGGGACATAAAGCAAAGACACAACTAAAAAGGCAATAACCACAACATCATTAAATCCTTTGCAAAAGATTTAGCTTCAAGACAATAAAGAAATGTAGTCAGGGGGCTAACATAAGCTAGGCTGGTTTACACTATCCAGCTTCTGGCAGTGACTGCCAACTTTACTAGAACTGTTTACAATGTAGATGGGCTCTTAATTATGTCTCCAAAAATCTAGCAGTATATCTTCACAGAATCACAGAATCACTATGATTGGAAAAGGCCTTTAAGATCATCAAGTCCAACCATATCTTGGTTCACACCCTTTTTTTACAGCAATGAGCAATGCCTTTCAGTGCCCCTGAGTGACTGTTCTGTGATAATTAGGCCTGTTTTGCAGAAGTCTCTGGGCTGCACACAGCAAAGGACACTCAACTCATTCCTCTCAAGAGCCCATCCCCAGGTCCTAGGACAACCACAAAGCAGCTCTTCCACACACCTAGTTCCCTTGCCATTTTTTCCCATGAATCGTTTCAGAGCCATGAGTTGTATAGTAGCAGAGCCCATTGTATATGGTGATCTGAGAGATAAGTCAGAGAAGAAAGTAGTGTGCAGTGCTCCTTTGCACAATGGGAGGTTGTGCTACAGAGTGAAGGGTCAGTGTTCAAAGGGGCTGAAGAAGGTGGGCTACTCCCAACATGCCCATCAGCGTCATAGTTTATTCCCCATATAAGACAAGACATCACATTGCAGCTGGTAAATCTGATGTGCTAGTGAAATGCAAAGGGTACTTTCCATGGCCTCAGAGATCATTACGATCCACAAACTACAATTTAGGAACCACTAACTTAGGCTTTAAGAGTACAGACAGTCCATACACTACTTAAATTTTTGTCAAAACTATTCACCTTTATGGTTCTGCAGACAAAGAACAACTTTTCTTGAAAAATGCTCATATCTCTTCACTCACAGAGAATCTGGATTGGAAGGAAACAAGCTTGAATCTAGATACTCCTTTTGAGAGGTTTGAAGGTGGGAAGAGAGAGAATGCAGCAATCTAACTAGGAGTCAGATTCACTTTTGACAGCACTGCGATAAGGTACCAAGACTTAGAATATGTTTTTCTTCAGCAATGACATCAAAATCAGGGTCAGAAGGTGCATTGCTGTTGTGACAAGTCTCATGGCCTGCATTATGCAGGTGGCTGGGTAGCGCTGTTGCAGTGCTTCCTTCTGGCCTTCCCTCAGTCTACGCTTGGCTGGATTTCTTGTAAGGGAGCTTGAACTCTTCACATGAGTAATTCTACTTATCTACACCATTAGTCTTTGTTCACTGCCTATTGTCATGTAATGCCCTGTTTTAAGTTAGAACAGAGCTAATCCTGTTCAGTGATTTTACTCTTGACCAGCAATGAGCAAGCTAGAGATACTTGTTCACTCCAGTACACTTGGATCTATACTGTTGGTGTCTTTCTTCACCAAGCAGCCCCTTGCTTTACAATAGTAGCAGTTTCCACCTAAACACTTGCAGTGGTGGAGAGTCACCAGTTTGCCAACATACATTAAAAGAAAAAAAGACAAGGTTTGTTAATACCGTCTGTTGATCCCCTGTGAAGCAGCAACCACTTCCTTCAACCCAAACAGGAGCAACAGCAGAAAAATACCAAAAAAGACCATTTAGATGTTTTTTGCAAGCACTGTTGGTTTAGGCTCAGTAACTAGACATAAAGTCTTGCCTGCATTTCTTCTTGTTTTGTCCATGCTCCTGGTAAAAACTGAAATTTTTAAAGAAGATACCTACAATGGCCGGCCTACCACCTCTAATAACATTCACACCAGTTGCTTGTTTTTCTGCTCTTCAGGTTCCGCCTTGGCGCGAAGTGGAGGGTGAATGAAAAGCAGGAATTAGCTAGGCCAGTTCACATCTTGTGTTGCAACTTTGTGGGAGGGAACACTTGCTCTCGCTGTTGTAAATTAGGGAGAATAATTCCCCCAGCTCTGGCTGGGGTGGAGTTGCCACAGAATTGCACATCTTTGCTTTCTGAAACCCAGCCAAGGGCTATTACAGTTCCACATGTAGGCAAGAAGCAAACAATCAGCTCAACCTGTCCATGCTAGCTTGGGTATGGGACTCTCATTATCCTGGCAGCCCTAGGAACAAAGATAATAAAGCAGTGGGAAAAGAAATAGAAAGTGACATGGCTATTTTCAAACTATCAAGTGAAATCTGTTCTTCAATACAGCACACAGCTCAGATTTGTTGGGTCAGTTTTATATCAGATAAGAACAGCTGCCTAACAAGAATCAAATCCACTGACAAATGGTCAAGTTGTCACAGGGAGAGATGATAGCGTTACTAAGAAAAGTTGCTCAGATCAGAGGATGTCGGTCGCTTTCTGTAGTACCAGATGACAAAAAAAAAAAAAAACCAGTTTAGTGCAAACTGAGGAGTTTTTAGGCACTTTTTTTCCCCTCTGTGTTTCGTCTGAGCCCAAAACTCTTAAGTTGCGTTTATCAGCTCGGTTCCTTGGGCATGTCAGGGAATGGCCAAAGAGCTTCTTCACTTCTCCTATGCAAGGCTCTTGTACTTGCAGACCTCCTCTCTACTGTGTGCACAAAGGTGAGAGAGAAGCTCTAGCCTAAGTAAGCTGCCTCTGTATGAACAACATATAGGCATACGTAAGTATTTTCATCTAAAGAGCTCAAAATATTTATAAACAGTAATTAACTAAGTTTCTAAAATCTCCGGTGAAACAGACAAGTAGCCCCACGGGTTTGGGGACATGGTGCTAAAGCTCTAGAGCAATTTTTCTTTTTCTTTTTTTTTTTTTTTACTTTTACCAGCCCGTTTCCATTGAGAGTGAGATGGCTGGAAGCTAAACAAATGTTGAAGCTGAGACCTTAAAACTGGAACACATTTGTGGATTTAGCAGCTTAAATTTTCCAACAAATGCAGTTTTATAGCATGATGTCTCTGAAGATGAACATCTCAGACCTAAAGACATCAGGCTTAACCTATGCTTAAAGGTCCCTCAGCACCTGATAGACTTCACAGCTGCTGAGTTTTATTGCTGGAACCAGACAGTTCAAACTGAGGACATCAGCCAGTTTAATAAAAGCACAGCAAAATATCTCAACAGTGACCTATTCCAAGTATCATGTGTTATGGGCATGCTCATGCCTTATCACAAAGTTGTGTTTGAATAGGTCATTAGACAGGAAACAGCAGTTTGCTACACCTGGTTGTGGAGCACTTGACTATTGCAAGGAGAAGCTGGACTCTCTGAAAGTGAAATCCACGGCACACCAATCACAATTCCCAAAAATGTAACAACATTGTACAGTCTAAAGATGGGGTGGAGGAAAAGCCTTGAACTTCTCCTTCAAAGAGACTTTTTTCTCCAAAAGAATTAAGAGGATCTAGGAGTAAACTGGAGCATCAGACTGCATACAGATAGTCTTGTTTTGCACAGATCCATCTGTGTCTAAAAGTAAAGGCCCTCCAAGAAGTCCTGCTATACAGAAAAGTATGCATATGCTGGTTTCTAGTAGTTTCTCTAGGGGGTTAAACTGTGAACCAGGGCCACCAGAGGGTGGGAGAGTGGGTGTATAGGGCATGTCAATTGTCATGAATTCTCTCAAACAAATGGGAATGCAATGGTTAGTCTGGGGCTAGACTTCCCAAATCAGCATTGGGAACAAGCACTGGAGAGTTTCCATGCCAGGAGTAAGTTTACACCCCAAGTCAGGCAGGGTTGACTGCATTTGTTGGATAATTTAAGCTGCTAAATCTACAACTGTGTCCCAGTTTTAAGGTTTCAGCTTCAGCATTCATTTAGCTTCCAGACATCTCAATCTCAACTGAAACAGGTTGGTAAAAGGATAAGAAATAATTACTCCAAAGCTTCTGGACCAGAAGCATTGTTTAGAGTTCTCTTAATCAAATGGATCTGGATTTGAAGAGGAAAAAAATGTAGCAGGCATGGGCAAAGTAATATTTAAAGCACAGTCCTTCGGGGCTTTCACAAAAGTGAAAAAGTCCTTGTTGGGCCAGTGCTCCCTGTCACTTACGTTCATGAGCACAGACACTGGTGTAGGTCTCAGCACGTGCCTTTTAGGCTGGATAGTAGTGCCAGGGTTTGCCTGTGCCTTGCTTTGGAGGAAGTGCTGACCTAGCATAGCTCCGTCTCTTAGCCACAGTTGCCCTTCTCCAGCTCCATAATTCCCAAGACCTCATTTCTTGCTGGTTATTTTTTGGCTGAATCAGCTCCCTGAGTTGGTTCCCTGAGAAGCTGACCTGCACAGTCAGCAAAAGGGCCAGGGCAAGTAGCTGGAGCCTCTTACATTCTCCAGTCACTAACACGTGGAGCCACAGATGGTGTTGGGTTTGGCTGGAGCTGAAAGGTGTGCCTCAGCTGTTTGGTTTTGCAGATGAGTGCCAGCTTGCACAGACCAATAATAGCCCCATCCCAAAACTCAGTACTTGGCTACATGAATTGCATTGACAGTTTCCCTGAAGACAGGTAGAAAACCAGTCCCACATACAGCCTTGACAACAGCTCTTTGAGGTGCGCATGCACCCACCACTTCCTTGAGGCTGTCTACCTAGACAACTTAAGTTCATCCACTTCACCCTGATCCTGTGAGCAAACAGGTGACAGACTAGAAGCTGATATAGCAAGCAAAGATGTATTTCACAAAAGCTGAGAAGAAATTTGATGTCTTGGAAACAAAACCCAAGGTATATCCCTGCTTGTAGGCTTAGGGGCTCAGGTAACATTTTGTTTTTCAAAGACTGCTTTCAGTTCTGAGTAATCTCTATTTCCATTGCCATCTGCATCATTTCAATTCCACTGGTACCACGCTTGCACTGAGAATGGCTCTACCTGGTGTCAGACTCTCTCAGAGACCAACAATGTGCTTACTTTCATGGTTCACATTTGATCAGTCACACAAATACCATTAATGACTCACCCAGGAGCTGGGAGTCCACGGTTCCCAGTAGCCTGGTGGCCAAACACTCTCCATATGTAGTCTAGACTATTCATTTTATACAAGACTGTTAATATCCTCCATAATAATCTACAGTCATTCATTCAACTATGACTACCTTCATTAAGCTCATTGTTCTGGCTTACTTTATCAGCTTTGGCATGAAGAGCATACACTACCACATAGGACATACTGGCTGAGAAGCTGTGTTGCTTCTCATGTGACTACAATCATGCACCTCCAGCAATTTCTGATGTCTCTCTGCACCACAGTAATTCTCAGACCAGGTATATCTTGCCCAGCCACTGGTTTGAATGACTGGTAATTCTCCCCATCTCTCTCTGTTCTGAACTGACCAGCAACTGAGTCTGCTTTTCCACTTCTTTCTCCACCTGGCCCTTACCTCTTCTTCCTAATCCCATGTCATTTACCTTCATTCTTTTCTGCAACTCATGTCTTTTTTGTTTTCTTTCCCCTTAGCTTCTCTCCCGCTTATCACATAAAAATCAAATATTAAAAACTTGGATCATAACACTGGTTGCTACTCAATCCATTTCTTTGTTTTCCCTTATTGCAGCCTGCTTCCCTTTTCACAACAAAGACCACAAAGGCTCCAAATCAGAGATGATTTCCTGGAGTAGGTTTTTCCAACACCCAGGACAGCAGGGCCCCATTCTGGCACAGTGGGGCCCCATTCTGCCATATACAATGCTGATGAGTAGCAGTATAAATCTCTTCAAAAAGGAGAGGACCATAGGAACATGATAAAAAACAGGTACCCAGAACCCTAGCGGCCTTTGATTTCCATAATCTGTCAAGGGCTATGTTTATATCTGTGCTCCACACTATTGGATTTCTTTTGGACTGTGTGATACTAAAAGCAAGTCAACTATTTCGCCACACAAGCCTAATAACTAAGATATGCCTTGTTCAAATGTATAGGTAGAATGTTTCAGAATTGTCCATAACCCAAAAGAGCGTGAAGGAGTACAGATCACTTTTTAAAAAAATTTATATTCACTGATCAGAGCCATGATTTGTCTTGTCTTGAGAAAAATAAGTAAAAAATCACCTCTCTTCTCATTAAACCTGTTCTTATCAATATACCAGAATCCATTGTCATCTGGCCAATAAGCAAATAATTTTAAAACATGGTGAATGCATCTTTACCTTAAGAATAACATTTTTGAATTTTTAGAACAGTACTCCCCTAAAAAAAAATGAGACTCCCCTAGAGAAGTGGGTCAATTTTCAACACATAGAGAGCACCCCAAGTAAACGCAGATGCTGTCTTCCCATGGTTTCCAGTGCCACTGAAGTTAAAGGCTGCTTTTGCAGCTGCTGAGCACAATTTATTATGTCTGCACCACCAAAGCCTCTAAGAACCTGAACTCGCAGAATCAGACACCATCCTACCTACTGCCTTTGATGAGTGTTTTCCAACTGAGTAAACTACATCCTTAAAAAGAAAACAGAAAATCATCGCCATTGTGTGTCCTGCAAGGACTGCTCCCTTCTTGCCACTGTCAGCAGGGAGGGTTCAGGGCTCTTGGTGGGCAGCTCCCAAGCGCTTGCATTGCAGGACCGACTGACCTAAGTGGAGCAGTCTTTGGAGCTGGGGACAGCCACAGGTTTGGCAATGGGCTAGGCAAGCCTTTGTTTACTAGGGTTCATGCTCTCCCCTTCTGTGGGTAGGAGTCACGTTCCAGCAATTAGCATGGCAGCACCAGAAACACAGAGCGAGGAAGGCTGCCTGCCTGAGACCCCATCAGCTGGATTTCATCCCCTCGGCTGCCAGAAACAGGTTCGCATCATCACTCATTTAACTAATGCGCAAAAAGCAACTGTAATCTTGGTATGCAATTGCCTCTTAAACCAGGGAATCATGAGGCCTTCCTTGGTCAAATTATGAGGATGCACAGAAATACGGTGAATAAGGGAGTGGTGGAGTCACCATCCCTGGATGTATTTAAAAGATGTATAGATGTAGTGCTTAGGCGTATGGTTTAGTCGAAGACTTGTCAGTGTTAGGTTAATGACTAGACTCAATGTTCTTAGAGGTCTTCTCCAATCTAGGCAATTTTGTGATTCTGTGAAGAAAGCTGTCACAGTCAACTGGGTTGTGGGTTCCCTTTACATGGCCAAAGGTGCAGCAGTCATCGCTTCTGCTTGACAGAAGTTACCTCTTCTCCAAAGAGCCACAGTAACTGACTGTGTAAATGCCACCAGACCACTGCACATAAGGGAAAAAAAAAAAAAAGGAAAAAAGTTGATACAAACCACCTCCAAATCAAGTTTATTTGGAGGGAGTAAGCTGACATGTTTCACTTTGCATTTGCAATAGCCTCAGAGCATCTGCACAGCTTCTGGAGTGGGTGGCAGAGAGCTTCCTGAAGGTCTCATAATGACCTCAACACATCTCAACATTGCTAATAACTAGTGCAGTCAAAATAGGGTTCAGGACAAACTAGGAAAGTTTGAGGAGAAACATGGAAGCTTTCAAAACCAGTCATACAAAACCATTGCTTGCTACAGATTGTCAGCTGTGGGCTTTACAGAAACAGGAATATTTTTATCATGTTTGGAAAGTGCTTCACACCTTGCGAGCACTACTAATAAAAGCTAGCAAAAGAGAAGCAGCTAAATAATAACAGAAGTCAACATAAACAGGAAGGAGCTCTGAATGCCCAGTCTCTGACGGTGCACCCATGATTTGGGTGTTGCTGAGCCATTGCCAGACCTATTACCAAGGAGAAGGTGGGTGAGAAAAGAAAGGGAAAAGGGAATGAATCTCCTTGATAATAAAGCCTAACTAGTGCTTTATAAAATGTGTGTTTCTCTATTATTCAATTTGAAATACATTAAAAATCCGGATTTCAGTCAGTTGAGGTGTCAAACACTAAGTTAATTTAAACAACTCATGGGTTGCATTTATGGAGGTTTAGATATCTCCATTTTCTTTTAATGGTGGAAATTTATAGAAAATAACCACTTGCTCTTGAAGGGAAATACACAGAGGTGACAGCTTTCTTAAAAATTCTTTTTGAATGTTTTGAGAAGAGTCAGCATTGATCACACTTCACATTTCAAAGCTTCACAGAGGAAGCAGCTTTGGACACAGATCTAAGGAAAGCAAGCTACGTTTGCAATGCATATGGTAGTCCATTAGCATTGTATTTTCAACACTTGAGTGAAGCCTGTGATTTCCTGCATGTTGACTGGTGAGCTACAGCATAAATTCACTCTCATCCAGTATTTATAGCTGCTGGCACTCAAGACCCAGTTGCAATGTCTACTCAGTGTCTCTTCACATGAAGTCGTATAATGGGCTGTCTCAGCTACAGGCAGGATAAAAAGCCTTCCCTTTCCTTCATCTGTAGGTCAGCATCTCTTAATCAGTTACAGTGAGTTAACAAGCTAGGTGTCGCTCTGTTAACTTACAAATGAAAGAGCTCAAACTATGGATCTGGCAAGAATATGCTGTTCTGTCCTCCACTAGAACTCCATTCTACATTACTAAAATATGTAGAAAGAAATAAAACTGCTTAATTCACACACATTTCTCTTTGGGCTGACCTCAGCTGTCATCAGTGGAGAAGCTGCTACCACTGACACACCATTACTTCTAGACAGGTTCTGTCCAGTATGACTGTTGACTATCTTTAAAAGGTTTTTGCATGCCCATGTGAATGACTTTAACCCCTTACCTGCCAAAAAAAAAGTTTAAAAAGTTAGTGCTTTAGTCATGGATGCGGAAGGGCGGCTGGGATCTTATCCCTGCCCTGAGCACAGCCTACACAGAGCTGCTAGGGAAGATCAGAGGTTTTGTTTCTCCCTGCTTTGTCTTCCTTGTGCACTTTTTTCTGCCCTAAAAGCTTACAAATCTAACCAGGTATTTTGCATTTGTTACATCACAGTTTATTATCATGAGAATGTAATCTCAGGTGACACTTCCCAGTGAAAGGCATCAAGACTCCCAAAACAGAGA
>JAVSBS010023586.1:0-24937 GCA_033124195.1 Coracias cyanogaster | reverse complement strand
CAACAGAGAACTAGAAAAAGACATGTGGATGTTTGAAACCTCCTCACAGAAGGGTGTCAGGCAGTTGTTTCTGTGTACACCTATTTCCAACACAACTGAGAATCTGGAGACACCCTTGTGGTCAGATCAAAGGTCCACTTATGTCAATGTCTGGTCCCTGATAGTGGCCGCTAGCGGATGTGTAGGAGAAAAGAGCATAAGGAATGGGCCGTGGACTGAGTAATCCCTTCCTTGGTACACGCTCCAAGCTTCCAGCAAATGGCCATTTAGAGACTTCCTGAGCTAGAGGCCGCATCCGGACCACTGCATTTAATAGCCACCGATGGACCTATCTTCTATTAATTTGTATAATCTTTTTTTGAATGCATGTATACTCTTGGCCTCTACAACATCCCATGGCAATGAGGTCCAAATTTTAATTATGTACTGTGTGAAAAAGTACTTCCTCTTGTTTGTTTTAAATCTGCTGCCTGATCATTTCATTGGGTGCCCTCAACTGTGTCACGAGAAATACCGACTAATCATTTCCTATTCACCTTCTTCACAGCATCCACAATTTCACAAACCTCTGTCACCTCACTGATCTACACCCAGCCTCACGATGAGTTTCTGCTCCTAGCTCTTTGTAGCCCTGCTATACCATCTTTGAAAAACAAACAGCATGCAATATTGATGATATAGGTGCATTCTGCATGCAAGCAGTAGCACAACAGAGGTTTTCCATCCACTTTTCCTACTCTTAGTTCGGCTATGTATTTGTCCACAGCTCATTGTGAGCTGAGACTTGCCAGACCTTCCAAAGATTCCAAGATCTTTCTCATGATGGTAGCACCTCATCCAGGGTTCATTATGCATCCATATGTGCTAGACTCACGTTTCCCTTCTCCTGTGTGCATTATTTCACATCTATCAACACTTAATCATATCTGCTGGTTTATCAGCTAGTCACAAAATATCCTGAAACCCTTACACAGCTCTTGGCACAGCCTGACATTTCACTAGCCTGCACAATGACGAACTCAGCTATTTATGTCATCGACGGTTTCTGCTGATCTTTATTCAAATATATTGAACAGCGCAGGTCCTTGAGGGGAGGCAGTGGCAGCTTCTTTAGTTTGGAAAAGCCAAGTACTACTCGCACTCAAATGCTCAAGCATTTAAAGCAGCATAAGCACTGAGAGGATCTCCATTATATCCTAGTTGTCTGCAGAACTTCAACAATGAAAAATTCTGAAGCCACTGAAAATCCAAGTAGGTTACACTGATCACCCAGGTCCCCATGCTTACTGAATAAGTCACATTTGTGAGGCACAGCTCCCTCCAGTAAGGACACAGCCACTGCTCCCCCCATCACTCCACACTGTTACAAAGTCTCTGTTACAGATTCTGTGAACTTGCCCTGCATGGAAGTCAAATCCAACTCCTCCAATCATACTAGGTCTCCTTGCAAAGACCAACAATACCTTTATTTTTTTACTTAATTTATCTGGCACTCAGTCCTCTTTAAGCGATGGGTCTCCCAACAGTTATATTGGAGTACATCATATTAAATATAACTATATTTAATATTATTATTAAATGTTATTTTTAAAGTGAATACTAGCCCTATCTATCTGGCATGCTACTCAGTCATCAGTAGGCTCTTGGCTTGCTGTACCTACCACACCAGGACCACTGAGATGAGCATAGCCAGCTGCTCAAGACGGTGAGAAGGTTGTACTTCTTATTTTATGCTTCCAGAGACATGGGCTTACATTACCAGGGCTTGCCTGCGGCAGAATGAGACATCTGGGCTGCGGAAACCCTTCTCAGAAACTGCTCCTGTGAATTCCTTGCTGTACAGACCAAAAAGGCTCACTGCAAGAGTTAAAGGACACTGAGCCATGAAGGGAGAAGGCTATTGGAGCAGCTGCATGGCCTCAAGATAAGCTCCTCCAGAACTTCCCTTGCCACCCCCAGGCTATTTTCAGTTTAGAAGCCCCCCAGCAGGAGAGTCACAGGCAGACAAATGTTCCCATCTCAAACGGCTCCTGGAACCATCCACAGAGTGAATCAACTTTGGCTTTGGGTCTCATTCGGGTGTTGAGAGGTTTGTTGTATGGGCTGAGGGAGGAAGAGGAGGTGAAGAACTTCCATCACAAACACCACTGTTCAGTCTGAAAGAAGGACACATGCCCTTGCCTAGTGCAACTCCTCTGAGCAGGGTGGAAAGACTGAAAAAACCACTCTGAACAGTAACACTCCTATCAAGTGCTGTAAATTGATGGGGTGAAGGGGGAAGAAAGGGAGGAGCAGGAAGTGGTAACTTATTTGGACTCCTGAAATGAGACTCCAGCTCTCACAGGGTTTCACAGCTCGTCACTTGTTTTCACCTGATCAGAAAGTCCCAAGCAACATCCCAAGTAGGACATTGTGCCCTCTGTGGCTGCTACTGGACACAAGTTCAAAATCCAACAGAAAAGAAGCTCTTTTTTTTGCTACATTGAACCCTTACCCCAGAGAAACCCAGCCTCCTTTGCTCTTTGAAGCAATCACTTGCCCTGTTTCATCATCCCAGAAACAACTTATTATACCTGCAGAATTTCTCATCTCCCCTCCCTTTCCAATGCATATGCATGCACTTCCATAAGGGGCTTTTCCATGAACTCCTCTGACTTCAGAAAAATTGAAGTTGATTTAATATTTCAGAAACAATTCAGACATTCCTGCCAAACTCCATATTTCCCTGTAAACCCAGCAAAGCTGTTGTGCAAGCTTTGGGCAGTTACCTGCTGAGGTAGCATCACTCTAGGGCACTGAGAAGAATATGCAACCGCTCGGAACCGCCTCTTCTTTTAAAGATGGCATGAGCAACTATAAATGAGCACACAGCAAGAATGCAAAGTGTTGAGGTTCCAAGTTACGAACAGGGCTCCTTGTCAGACTCTTCACTACACAGCCCTATTATACCCATCAGAAGCTTCCTGCAGTGCTCCTCCAGTTGTAGTGCACAAAGCCCTCATCCCTTTTCCCATCATTTCGGTGGTAAACACCCACACAAGAAGTTTACTCACAAAAAATACATGCAAAATTGCTGAGTGCCCCAGGGTCCAAGAGCAAGTAGAAAAACATAAAGTGAGATGGGGCGCTGTCCTTGCCTCCTCATTTTAGCTATCATTTTGGCACATGCCAGAACATTACCCCAGGCAAAACATCACCAGGTAATCAACAGGGATTTGCATGCAATTCCAGCAGCAGGTATGACCACAGGCATGGCTCAGGGCAAGTTTTTCCTTCTCAGGTTCTTCACAAAACCCATCTTTGCACATCAGCTTCACAATAAATGGCTGCAACATCTAATGCCATTTGTATTTTTAACTGGATTATCAATTGACGTGACACAATAGCTGATGTTCTGCACAAAAACGTGTTTATTTCATTGATACAGAACTGACTCAGAGCACAAGGATGCTTTGAGAATTCTGTGCTTCACCAGTAGATTCAAATCTCTTGTTGCCAGACTGGCATAAACTGCTGGCCAGTCCCTTCCTCCAAGAGACATTCTTTGGCTACCTCTCCTGACAGCGTGCACCAATTATATGCACATCTTTTCCAACAACGGCTTTGCAAACACCCAAAGAGAGTATCTTTGGATCTTACAACCCTCCCATTCCAGAAGTCAGGTTTTTCAAAACATCAGTGAAGATACCCTCAGTCTCCCTTGATGTGCAAAAACCCCTTTCAAAACAGACATTGAAGAAAAAAGGGCAAAGCTAAAATAAGGAACTGCAAAGTACAAGGATAAATTGTTTTCCTATGTATCTTTAAATATTTCTATTTGTATGTGCAATGTGTTCTTTCATGCTCTTTAGGTCTACCTCTGCTCACTTTAAGATCAAACTGGCATTTTTGCCAGCAATTCATTTAAAGCCTGCTCTCTGCCACCCCTCTCCCTCCCCACCTGCAGGCAAGCAGGGATCCGGGCCTCACAAGACTACTGTGGCGTGGGTGTTATTGGCTGTCTCTTTTGGCAGCCTCTCCTCCCTTTTTCCAGCTCTGTTTTGAAACACAATCTAAATTAAAAAAAAAAAAGAAAAAGAAAAAAAAAAGAAAAAAAAAAGAAAAAATAGACATTCCTGCTCTCTCTCTACTCACATCAGCGCTCCTGTCACCGCAGCGTAAAGTAGGGCTGTGAAAGGAGCAGCACCGTGCAGGTTGGCCTATATAGCCCAAATGTTTGGTAAAGGAAAAACTCTTGCTCCAAGAAAAGGTGTGTACTTCGGCAAGGCAAGAGGGACAGGGGAAGGCAAGAGGCAAAAACGAGGGAAAAGAGGGCCAAGAGGACTTTGTGAACCATCTCACTTTAACAGGGGGAGTGAAGGGAAGAGAAAAATGTCTCTGCAGAGCCAGCTCTCTCCCACATTTAATAGCATTAGGTTCTAACATGTAATTTGGACTAAAAGACTGATTCTTTCCTGCATTTTGATGGATGTTGGCGTCCCACTTTTTTTTCTTCTTTAACAATGTATTACATAACATTCTGATACACTAATTACCATCTCATGTCATAGCAATTTTATTAAGAGCTTATACTTACAAATACCCATTCTGAAAGGATTTCAGGACTTTTTTGTAATTTTCTCTGAACTAGGCTTGTTGAAGCACTGGCAACATGGTCTAATGCTGCCTAATGCAGCTTCCAGTAACAAAGCGTCTCTACACAAAGATCTGTCGCGAGCCCTAGGAGTCAGGCATGGATTCTTCTTGCGTTTAGTCTCAAAGACTTGTAAACAAGTTACTTTTAGCACACTATGTTGTGATAAAGCACTGGTAACACAGCCCTATTAGGTTCCTGTACCTGCTACAGTTCCAATTCCAGAAGCAATGCCAAGAGAGAGAAATTCCTTTAATACCAAGTAATGGAAAATTTGTTAACTATTCTGCAGTTAGTGTTTGCTTGTTAATATGGTAGCATCTTGCCAGGCAAGACTTGGTACCATGAGGTATTTTTCCGTATAAAATTGCTAATGCCATCAGGATTGTCCAAATGGGATCATCATCATTAAAAAGATTACGCAGTAAGGAAAGCGATTACGACAACGTCTGAGTAGAAGGATTACTAATCACAAGTAGAATCCTGGTACAAATCTCATTCTCTGTATACAAGAAAGGACACAAAACCTTTTAAACATAATTTATATACATTTATGGCTTTATACAACAAACTGTCAGGGATTGTTCTCGTGTGTCTGTAGAAGTACATCAGGCACTTTTTCTGAAAATATCCACGTATGAATTTTAATTCTGCAATGTGACTAAGTCAGAGCAGTGAAGCGTTGAAGAGCTGTCACACTACTCGCAAGTAGAACTAGCAGTATGTACATGCCAATCTCTCGCGATATTGCTGGTTTGTGGAACACCCTCAAAAAGGAGGCCAGTTTTAATGCCGAGGAATTTGCTTTTTGCTTGCATAAACCATGCTGCATTTTACATTATGATCACCAAAATAATAATAATAATAATAATAATAATGAGAATACCTTACTTAAAATCAGTTATAAATTAAGGATCCTAACAATTTCATAATGAAAATAGGAATTTCAAATCAGTAAAAAAATAAAAAAGTACTAACATACATCCAGTGGTTTAACAAGTGCAAATTTTATACTGTTTTATAATTGGTCCAATTTTGACTTCTCTTCTTAGGGATGCTCTGTTGACTTAAGCCAATAATAAGCAATAAGACTTTTGCTTATAAGTGTAGGCAAATTGTCAGTTTATCAAAGCAGAGCTTTCCAATTAATGCATCTACTACCTAAACATATATCATATAGCTATATTATGGAAACAATACATCTTTATATTTAAAATATCTGAACAGCTCTATAATACAATAAACTTTTAATAACAGTACAAACCAGAGAAAAGTCAAAAACAAGGCTGCATAGGTAAGATCATCTGCACAATTCACAAACCAATAATTTACAACAATTCTGACAAACTAAGTTACTCCAGAAACTTGGTACTTTTACTGAAAAGGATTTATTACTAGAGGTCACATAATGCTTGTTTTCAAGGTAGACAACATGTCCTTTCACCAGACTTCACAGTATTCCAGAATTACAATTGCAAACTATTAGAATGGCACCACAATTTAAAAAAAAAAAGAAAAGGAAATTTGACCACACAGCCCAAACCTCTGATTATCTGCTTTCTCACAATAATTAAAAGGGGCTTCCTACAGACTGTTGTAATTAGGAATGGCTACATTTACGTTATTCATAGTTAAAAAAGGAAATGAAGAAAATATTTGTATTCAGGAAGTTATACAGTAGCAGTAAATAAACAGGAGGTATATTGTTAAATGTAGCATGTTCAGCTGCAATCCCATGGAGTATAGCATTAAGTACTGCTTTCCCTGCATGCAGAGGTGAATTTTTACAACTGCTTTGGCCTATGCATATCAGTGTCCATTTGGGAAAAAATATTTTTGCACATGTAGCAGAAAGAAAGATCTTCAGAAACCCATATATCAGCCCTCCGCTTGCTCCACTGCCAGGATTTAACATCACTTTTCAGAGACCATGAATTTGATGGTGAAGATGCTACTAGAGATATTAGCCTCTAAAAGCTGGCAGTTTCATTGAGGCTCCAGCACTAAGAACGTTTCATTTTGCTCAACAGAAGTTCAAAGACCGATTTCACGCTGGGGGAGATCCTATATCACAGGGCAGCTTAACATCAGCCTCTGGAACTGCTGACAACCGTAATAGGATATCTAAAAAAGTAGGTCCAGCTGTAATTAGTAGTGATTTAAGCCCAACAGGGAGCTAAATGCTAGAATATCAATAAATATATTGCAGAGCCTTAGGAAAGTTGTTACAGGATCATTAACTATATGGCTTGTTACTAAACTTCACTTTCTTGACACATCCCATTTCTTTCTCTAGTGTATGCCATCACTACAGAGAAGATATGCTTCACTTAGAGCATTTTCCAGTTTTGGGCTCCACAGACAAAAGAAAAATCAGTGGAAAAATATTTATTTCTCCCCTTCTTCGCAACAGTGAGCCCCAGCACGAAAGCTGTTCAACCTGTCAGTGCATTCAAAAAAGCTCCCAGGATTTCTCTAATATAAATGACCAATGAAAAGACAGGTGAGGCCCATTATCCACACATCCCTGAAAACTGTGCCAAGCGATTACACAAAATCAAAATCATTTATTCAAGACCCAATCCTGAAAATGCTCAGGTAGCTGTTACTGTGCCTACTCCAGCAAGAGTAAGTTTTTCCTCAGGAACAAGGCCTCTGTCATTAATGCTCTCTCCTACCCTAAAGCTCATGTGTTTGTCTAACTTTGCCACTTACTTTATCTTTCTTATTTAAAAAGAAAAAAAAAAAAAAGTAATGTTTTATCCTGCAATATGGTGCCACACAAATTTTAGCCCTCCACTCAAAAGTAGCACTTCTGCCTCTTCACACGTATTGCATTACAACAGAAATACTGACAAACCCTAAAACTAGTGCTAATTAAGACAAAATCACAATTTTGTCATTGATTTTACTAAAAGTATTATCTTTCTCCAAAGGCTCCTGCTCTTGATTGCACAAACATTATGAGACCTCCATGAAATAAATATAAATGTGAAGCATTGTACAAGCATCTAACAATGAATACTTAACACTTTGTGGTAGTCAGAGTTAAAATGATAGTAGAAGCAGGTGACATTACTAAAAATGCATATATAAAACTGATTAAATATTTCCTAAACATAAAGTTGTCTATATTTATACATCACACAACAAAAAAAGGGACAGAAATGTTTTGTATTCAAGATCCTTATTAAGCTTTTCCTTTATTAGCACATCCAAGTGCTAGGGAAAATTATAAAAAAACATGTACTTAATCCAGTTAAAATACTGTACAAAATGAAGAGGTTATGAATGCTGCCAGATCTCAGATTTTTATTTTTTTTAAGTTGCCTATATAACAAAAGTAGACTTTAATTATAAGAAAAATAGCTGGAAAGTATTCCAAAAATTATCTTAAGTCCAACAATAAAGTCATTAGTCTGACAATGAAATCCAGATATATTCTTGCATAAATTTACATGAATACAGTCAACTTATCAAATGGTATTTAACCTACTGTTTGCTTTGAATAGTCAGTGAGTTTAGTAGGATCATATTTAACAGGCTATTCTGTTCCCATATGAAATGTGTGGCAATTTTGAGTAAAATAATGCAGTTCATCCTGCTGCAAGGCAAGTCCACAGTTATCTCAGTTCATCAAAACACAGGTAACATCAACAAAGGTTAAACTTACTTAGAGCATGAGATCATCACAGTATTCTTACAAAAGTTTATAAACTTTTCTTGGACCAAAACAATTGTCTTAAAAAACAATTCTTCTACAGATCATACTGTACAAAACCGAAAGCACAACATGATGTAAGTAAGAGTCTTTGCTGTGATTATATGGTGTAGTGAATTTGGCACTTCAGAGTAATGAAATTTCCAATGGCACAGTTCTTATCTACAGCAGCACATAACCTACAAACCTTGGGCAAACATCCTGTACAGGAAAATACTCTGTCTGCTGCCAATTCTGACGAAAGGAAGAAAAAAGAAAAAAAGACCCCAAAAAGAAGCTGGTGCATGTGCACAGCTTTGTCAATAAAATTAAAAAGGAAGGTGAAGGACATCTTTGTACTGCTTTTCTCAGTTCCTGCTGTCAGACAAGTGTGGAGAATTTAACTGTAGCCTAGGAAGAAAAAGAAACAACAACAAAAAGAACAAATTAACATTCACACCAAAAGATTAAATCTATTAAAATATGCTCAAACTAGTTTTAAGATACCTTAAATGGGGGAAAAGATATTCATTAATTGCTAGTCACCAGCAAGTTTTTTGTTTAAAATATTAATGGCAAAACATTAGTTCTCTGCACGAAGTAACAGAAGTTGGTACATGGCAATCCTAATGCACCAGTACAAACCTGATTTTCAAACTAACAAAGGACTGGAAAGGGACTGATTGTAATAGAGGCACTTCACATACGAACACAGACAAGCACCCGTATTTTAAGCATTTTGACTTCTCCCTTTAGTTCTTTTTCAGATTTATTATAAAAAACACATCTTACCTCCTACTACATCCTAGCCTGACACCCAACTGTGTGTGGTTGTCTTTACGCTATGCTGAAAACTTTGGTTAGGCAATACACTGTCAAAGTTAAAATCTAACGTTTCTCCATCCATAAGGTCATTACGGATAATCGACTCCATGTCACAGTCCAACCGTTCAATTAACATGTCATCTAAGTCACTGGGAAGCTTCTCCTGGTGGAGCGAAACAATGCCCACCCTTCCGTAGCCATTGCAACTGTTAACGGGGGCGTACGGGTTCATAGCATTCATCTGCATCTGGTGACTCATAGGCACTTGTAACGAAGTCTTCACTGTCGACAAGCGATTTAGACCTGATGTATGTGACATGGTGTTCACTGTGTGTGACAAGGCACGACCATTGACAGCGGGCGTTGGCTGGTTATGTCCTTGGTGAGGGCGGGCATTAGGGTTCATCATTTTGTTGTGGGGTGGTTGACTGCCATAAGTTGGCATCACCGAGTTAGTGACCATCAGCACACCTTGGCTCAGCGCCCTGCCACCAGCCTGGGAAACACCAGTGTCTACTGATGCCAATATATCATTGTGCGGTGGAGAATCAGAAGTAAGTAACTCCTTCAGAAGTCCTGCAGGACAATTATATTGGCTCATTGATCCATAGCTTGATTTACTGTCTTGAAGAGTCTGCATAGGAATCTGGGACAAAGAGTTCATGCTTGCTTGAACATATGTAAATTTCCTGTAGTCTGGATTTGGTGAACCTATACTTGTGGTTGAGGATGCGAATGAGTAACCTGGTGTTTGCTGCATCAGGGTAGCAGATGAAGACTGGGTTGACACAGTCATTGACGTATTAGGTGACAAGAGATTAAGGTTATCCAAAAGATTTTCCATGTTCTCAGAATTACTCATCTCCGAAAGACTGGGGAGAGTAGAAGTCATTTTGGTGGCTGATGATGGGTATACCATGGAGTGCACATCCCCATCTCCAAGATCATCTTGCTCTGGCAAAATAGGAGAAAGTCTTCCACTAATCGTACTAGCATTAGAGCTAGTTCTAGGTCGAAATGTACTCCAGTTATCAAAGTCATCATTACTGTGAGAGCTGGGGCTTGCAGGCCACTTCGAGAACTGCGATCCAGGGCTGTCACCATTTCCCTCTTGACCAGACTGAAGGGATGCTTTTTTCTTGGCAGCTCTGCCTCTGCTTTTGGCAAACTTGCTGTTGTTATCCATGGATGCTGCTCGCCTCCTAGGAGATTTGCCACTCTTTCCTCCCTCAGGATTGAGCATCCACCAGGAACTCTTCCCTGTTCCCTCATTCTGCACTCTGATAAATTTGCTGTGCAGAGACAGGTTGTGACGGATTGAATTCTGAAAAACAAAATAAGGTGTAAGAAATAGAGAAAATATGTGCCTTTTATGCTGTACTACTATTTGTCTTTGCAAACATACTCTCATTTTGCTAGAAAACATAGAGGTAATCGTGTAATGGGAAAACAGGCCAGTCTGGAAACATCTTTTATCAACTCACCACTCAGAACTGGCTGAAATGAGCTCGCAAAGAGTTGCCACGTCCAATTGTCTGTCATGTGGCCTCATCTGCCATTACAGAAAGTTAAATAGAAGACTGAATGAGCTGTTCTGAAATATAAATTTCATGTAAAGGTGACAATATTTACTAGAAGACTGAGAAGACGACTGAAGATCTCATTATCAGCTTCACACTAATGATCTGAACCTGACTGCACTTAGGGATTTATTTGTTTTGTTATTTTATGCAAAGTTCAGGAATGCCAGATCCTGTTCTATGGTCCTTCTAACGGGTTCTCATCCTGCACATCCCTAAACCCTGCAAACATGCCAGCCTGTAAGTATTACTGAGCGCTAGTGAGGTTTATATTACTTGTGTTATGTGAGAAAACACATCTAGAAAACCAGTTGAGAATTAAGTTCTAATTTTTATAAATAAACATCAGAAATTGCCTAAGAAGTCATAAGGGAGAAAGGAATGCAAACACCATACACAAAATTGCAGCTAAACCTCTGGTCTTAAAACCCTCTTTCTCTTTCAAAATCAACATTTCGATATGTAAAATTGACTCTTCCAATACCCAAGGGCACGAGACACCTTGTGTCAAGACTGACCAGAGGTCATTATCTCTCAGCCACAAGTAATGTCTCATGTTTTGTTCTTAAATACAAAAACAAAAAGAAAAAACCCACAAAAATCCAAAATCCGAGCCCACAGGTTGACCTGTTAACAAGAGATTACCCTTTGCATTACCAAGCTGTAGATAAATATTTTTTTCCTCATGTAATTTTCTGTTGAGCACATGTAAAAAACATTATATCAACAGAAAAGCTGTCCTATATTTTGACATAATTGCTAACAAAAGGCCACAAGTTCAAAGAGTGCTGAAATAGGCAGCCATAGATGCTGCTAAGAGGGTGGGTCAGTAGCACAATCTGCACTAGGACTGCAACTGATGCAGAACAAGTAGGAGGGAATCACAAAACAACATGAAATGGGTAAACCAGAAATTAGACCTCAATGGTAGAGAAAACAGTGATGCTGTAGCTGCCTTCCATTTATAGTCATTTCTAGCAAGTTGTCTGAAGAAAAATTTTGGGGAGTAAAAATGAAAAGATTGTTTCTAGAAAGCAGTAATAAAGCTGATCTTGACCAGCAGGCCAGTAGGCCAATTATCTCAAAACACTAAACAGCTGCTAGATCTACAAAAACCCTGTTGTGTCTTTCCTGTTTTCCTACCTTCTTCCTCCCATCTATCTTCTCTTAAGTTTTTAACCTGACCACCAAGACCCACTATAGCACCAAACCATGAGGATAACACAGCTCATGGAGTTTTGCATGCCTTGTGAGGCAAACCAGAAGACAAGGGACACAGCCACTGCTCTGGTCTCTGGCTGCTTTTGCTCTATTTACCAACCCAGAGTGCTGCTTGGGGCAGCACCATCTCCAGAAATGTCTTCCTTCACCTTCTCTACTCTACCTTTCCTCCTCTGTATATCGGCTTCCTCAAAGATGTACATCTTTATCCATTGCCTATTAATCCAGCTGACTGAAGAAAAAGAGCAAAGACCATAAGGAGGCTTGCCAGGTGAAAAGAGTCATCTCATTGGGCCTGGCTCAAATCAGAAACAACAGGCTCAAATTCCCTGCAAGGGCCATGACACATTGCACACCACAGAAAGCCCGCCAGCCAAAGCAGGCCTGGCCACCTGCAGAGCTCAACAGGAATGGTTACTCTGAGGTTTAAGAGGAGACCTTAGGTAGATGAGAGCAGCAAGGTGGTGTTACAGTCCTGTAACACTTTACAGGCAGCAGTGTCCTGAGACTACACCCATAAGAGTACAGCTTCATCCCTTACAGGGCACAAGGTGCTCTTCAACAGCAGAAGATGGCAGAACGTGGCCTCGTGGCAGCTTGCTGTTCAGCCAGCACAGCAAGGAGTCAAACCATGTGCCTAACCTCAAAAGCCTTTCCAACCTCTCCTCCCCCTCCAGAGAACCATCTTTAACAAATTATCCCAGTTAAACACCAGTGATAATTTGAGCAGTTCCTTATTCAAGTTTGAAAGGAAGCCATTCTTATACTAACTAAGGTAGGACTGTATCTCTTCACTGCAGGCAACCCTGCAATCAAATCTCATCCTCTATCTAGTTACAAGGCTTTAGGGAAGGCCTTGGAAGTTCATTTTCACCAGGTGCAGCAAACATGTCAGAAGGGTAAACCCCAAAATCCATCTTTGGATGTGTCCGTGGCCCCAAGGGCTGACCAAGAAGCCTCATGAGGCTGGCCTGGTATGGCCTGTTGTTTTCACTCAAGGGCCACAGCCGAATCCCCATCTGACACAAGTCCAGCTCTAGAAATGTCGCAAGAAAGTTGTTCTGCATGTCTGTTGATTAAAAAACCTCCTGCGCCAGTTCTTTTTTTTTTTTTTTTTTTTTTTTACTGTATTTTGTAAACATACCCACTTGGCTCAGGCTTACTGTTTACTATCAAAATAGGCATATCAAGCACACAAAACATCAGGCAGAGAAAATACCGTGCTAAGGCTCAGTTCCTTCTTCTCTGCAACAGAAGTGTTAAATATTTAAGAAATCACTGCTATTCCTTAGTCATCAAAAACGCTATAATCTGGTATTATTGTACTGAGGACATCTGAGGTCGGTCTTTGAGTAACAGAGCTGTCTCCTAACTCTGCCAGCAATGAAAAAAAAAAATTTTCCTAACAGGAAAAGGTTTGCAGCCCAGAGCTTGTTACATAAATTCCTGTTTTTCACGCAGCCAGCAGGACATTAAAGAAGCTATGATTTACTAACTTGGAAAAAGTGTTGAAGAGGTAAATCTTGTGAAAATATGCACTGCTGTTAATGATGTTGTGTCTACAAATCTTTGTCAGACACAAACATGACCCGATAAAAAAAGTATAGTTTCAGCAGTGGATCTTGGCAGGGAGAGGAGCGGCAGGGCTGTCAGCGGCTAGGGCGCTCGGCAGCACCGCCAGCCCTGGCATGCCACGAGATGCCTTCAGCCACAGCTTTCGGCAGGACTTCGAAGCAAAGCCTCCCAAAACCTGGCCTGAATAATGTGAAAAGCAAGAGGTCGCATTTTGAGGCAGGTTTCCACACAGCGGCAATGCATGTCAGATTGCTCTGAGAGCATCTGTGCTGGAATTCCATCAAAACCTCATCAGGATGGCAGCAAGGCTGCTGTCACCTCTGGGGTGTTTCCTGGGATTGAGTTTCCACCTTTGAGATAAAGTGCAAGAAGCCTTCACTCCTGTTTGGTCTGGGAACCGACTTCATGCCATGCTTCAGCATATGGACCAGGAACTGCAGATATGCTTAATGCAACTTGCTGATTTAAGAGCCAAACATACAAAACCAGTATCTGCTAAGTGCAATGTGAAGAGCACATACCAGCTAATAAAACTCATGAAGCCAAGAAAATGGATTACTTTATAACATTCGGCTGCACTTCCAACACTTCCTACAGCTGAACTGCACTGCTGCAAGAACGCCCTGCTTGCTGCTCTTCTAAGCAACAAAAAAACCCCATACTGCTTTACATTTTAAACAGTTAAAGAAACAAATGTCTTAGCTATTTAATCCCTGGGTGCAAGCAGCTCTGCTGATATTGAATACTGCATTTAAACCCAAAATATCCATACTAAAATGTGCAACTTAAGTTTAACCTGATTGCTGAAAAAAAAATCATACTCCTATTACAATTAAAGTTGACATATTTAATTATTTTTTCAGTAAATTGTTTTGGTGTTTTACTACAGAGAAACACCCAAAAACACAGTGTTGTTAAGCCTGACAAGACTGTAGGCCTGTACTTAATGAAGTGAGACCATACCGTCACACTGGCCATCTTTCCTCCACCCTGAACCTTGGAGTATGCAAGGGAGCAGAGCAGAGCTCCTGTACGAGCCCTTTGCAAACCTCTACAAGCATTATCTAACTGGATCTGTGAGTATCTGGGGAGCTGCAAGACCCAAACTTTGTAAAAGCACCTATGAGTGCTCATGGGCTCTCACACCCTCATATCCTTACATGTGGGGACAGGCAGCACTCCTTCAGCCATAGTACTGAGATAACCACCAAAGGGAGAGCAAGGAATGGATGCAACACAGTCAATACATTTTACAAAAACAAGTGGATTTGCTATCAAGATGCATATACTGATGGTATTGCAACAAAGCACACCACGGCATCTCAGAAGAGAGATTCACCAGTAACAAAGGCAGAAGGAATTGGCCTCTAGAGGCACATGCAGCCGTAACAAAGTAGGAGGTCATAAGAGCAAGACCACTTCCATAATACACAGGTCAAGCATTTCTATGACAATTAACAGTCTTATGACTGCCCACCAATTTTTCATTCAGAGGACATCTCAGCAGTCCACTGCTTCCTATACTTCACCCAAAGGGACAGACTACACATGTTGCTAGTCAGTTTGCACTACCATCAGCTGAAATTGCTGCAAATACAGACTGGGGCACAGTATCTGACTATAGTTGTCAGATATCTCCAAATAATATCTGAAATGGATTTGGAAGCTGCAGAGAAACTTTCAGGGAATATGAATTCAAACTTCTTCTGCCATGACACACTGAGATACCACAATTAAAAAAAAAAAAAAAAAAAGAGGAGGGTAGATTGCTTATTTATTGATTTTTATAGCTGGGGAATATTGCAATAGGAATATGCTTGGCAAAGAAGTCAGGACTCAGGACTAGTAGGAGAGAAGTTCAGAGACCCATCAGCTAACATCATCACTTTTGAGAGGTAACTGCTGTGATCAGTGGAGGCTGGCACATGAGCCAGCTGTGTTAGCATGCCCTGTTACTGACAGCTTACAGAAGGATTCAGAACCAGCAGAGTCCCTCTGTGGAGACAACACCAAAGCAGAAGCTTTGCAGCAGAGAAGGGAAGACCCCAGGATTTTCATATGTCATTACAGAGGACACCAGACCTGTCTCTCAAGGTCTGTGTTTGAAGACTCTACAGCAGGTCAATGTTCAAATCACCCTCCTCTTGGAGTCTCAGTGGCAAGCACCACTGTAAAGAGAAGTAATAAAAAGACTCCTAGTAAAATATGCGAAGGACAGGAAGTTCACCAGCACATTTGCTGAGGGTTCCTTCAGCATTAACAGCCCAGACAGCAGCAGCAGGGGCTAATCATGGCAAGTGGCATCCCACAGCATCTATCCAAGTATAAGCTAGACCCATACCTGGTAAAACAGGCAGGTTTGCTTGGAATAGTTACACTGCCTGCACCCACTTTGCTGTGATTTCCAACCATCCTGCCAAGTTTGCAGGGGCAGGGTGAGGAGGAAAAGGAGAAAAGAGAACATTGATAACCCTAGATATACCAGAATTTATGTTGGTACAACATACCGGTGTAAGGCAATTCTGTTTGTCTTACCTAACGACTGTGAGATACAAGAAGTTCAGATGTAGATGCTGTACATAAAGCTTGGGGTTGCCTCAGAGCTAGTGTGGGACACTGAAAAACATCTGGTCAACAGATAGCACATTTCTCTCTCCAAAGGTTCCCAAATACCACCATGTTCACCAGCACAACTGCACATCTGGCTGCAGTGTCAGAGACTTCAAATGCTAATGAAACAGCCCTCTTTGCCATCCAACTGCAGCATTCTTTGATTACAGCTCAAAAACCTTCTCCGTTGTCCAATAAGAGCATGGACAAAAAGCATGCCACCTAGCCACAGGTTGAAGAGCCATATTTAGAAGATGCTGGCAATTTGCCACTTGCAGCTGCATAAAGGTGGAAAGGCAGGATTTCCTCCCAAACAGATCATGCTTTTTTGGGTCCTTTGTTCTTAGGGGGGTGCTTTTGTTTGACTTCATTTTTGTCCTGTGTTGTTATACAGTTAACAAGTGTCAGCTGGAAAAAGTGCAGAAACATTTCAGTCTTACTAGAAGGACCTTGTACTGTTTCTCTGTGCTTTTCACTACAGATTGTGGCATAGCGAGAGTCTTTCCCAGACCATCACCCATGAAACACCATCTCCAAACATGGAAACACTTTCATAGGCTGTTTCATTTGGTAAGATTTATAGAACCGTACAAGAATGGGACATGCTGTATGTTATCACTCCATGGTCGCTATACATGTCTCTCCTGCACAGAAGGGGAGCCTCTTGTGACTACATGTCAGTGGTATTAATCCAAGTCCTGCCCATTCTGCAGTTAAGTTTGCTGATTTATACTCTCCTATGCTTCCTTTTCATAGCTGCAGAAGACTAAAAAACTTTGGACAGCAAAGGAGCTTGGCCATCCTCCAGATAGCATCCTGCTGCCACACCTGGCACCAGGGACTGGATGGGATTTCACAACCACTGGAGCTTTCTCCTCTGGAATATGGTATGTAGTAACAGAAAATACACGCGCAGCTCTAGACATCGATGTTCAAGGGACTTGACTATGCATACTTACACGTCAGAACTGGCAACTCTACTGACATTTACTTGAATAATTCCCAATTGCTAACCCCAGATACCCTCCTCTTTATTCTAGGCGGAGTCCTTTGAAGCACTTTCCCATAACGGCAGTTTGGACATTTCTAATGAGATTATAACACCTGCCTGCTTTCCCTGAATGGGCATTTAGAAAGCATGAATGTAAAAACCATGAACAAGGTAAAGTATAGTACGAGCATACACAGGGCAAGCACACACCTGGATACAGTTCCACATGTGATGACCCCAGCCAAAACTTCTTATGACCACCCTTATGTTTTCTGTACCTCTGAGGGACAGAGGCACCACTGCATTAATGATGACCTACATCAGTGCCAATACTCCATTTTATAACTACATTTATTTCTATAACCACAGGCATAATATCAACACAACATACACCAAATATATAAACATTCACTAGCATTTCAAAGCCAAGGAAACTAAGTGACACTGATTAGGAAAAACAACAGACGAAGATGCATACGAAAATTGTGAGATTTTTAAAAAGGGATTTGTCAAATGGAACTTCCTCCCTCTGTGGTAAAATCATCTTGTAAGCCAAGACAGCCAACAGGTTTGTCTAAAATCTATTTGTTTTCAGGGGTGAAAGAAAGGCAACAATAAGAAGGCAGCACAGTGTTATAAAAAAAAAAAACCAAACACAAAAAAGCCCAAACAAAACAAATAGCCATCAGGATAAAATAAAGTTGTGAATCGTAGAAAATAAGGGAAGAAATAAATATCAGATGAAAACAATCTGAAGCTAGCAGTGATAACCATGTGTTTGGTGATCCAGACGAATCCTAATACTGCCTTTACAAAACTGATGCTGTAACCTTGCTGTTCCAACAGATGGAAAACTAATGTTTGGCAAATACAAGGGTTCCATATTTGTAAATAAATATTTCTGGTTTCCACAAATATGGAACATATATATATATATGCATATGTACATATATAGCTTATGATGAAGAAGCATTTCCCAAGTTCCCTAGTGACACCAGAGGACAACACTGGGGGGTCACTGAAGGAGAAAATGTCAAAGTCGGGATGCCCTTATAACTGGAGCCTGTCCTCCTCCATCTTTAAGCACTCTCAGAGCTCTGGCCTTCACAAAGCAGCCTGTATTGCAATTATGTGGGTAATGCAAAAACAGTAAAACAGGAGGAGGCATCTATAACCTGAGTGCCCTGACATCAGTCCCAGGTGCTATCACAGAAAAGCTGATAAGGGATTCAATTAATGAACCTTAGGAGGTCAGGGGTCTAATTAATGTCTTTTGGAACAGCCCCACAGAATACCGACCATAACATGTACAAAAAAAAAATAGATTTTTTAAGAAAGGTAAGCAAGAAAATACCTGCCAATGTGTCAATGCCACGCCAAATGACAGTGCAGCCAAGGTTAGTACCAGGCACCACTGCTAATGTGTGCTCATCAAAAGAGATTAAAACCATTTAAAAGATCTGTAGTGCAATAAGCCTTGGGGAAGGCTGCTGCCATTCATGACGGGCAGGTAGCCCTCTTACAATCATTCACTGCGGGCTCCAACGCAGCAACCAGGAATGCAACTGTATAAGGGACGCAGGTACCACAGGAGCATAACAGTTTGAGGCAAAGCTATCATGAACGCAGAGCATAAGCAGGTTTATTGCAAGGAGAACATGAATCACAATTATAGGCAAAATGTATTATAACAAGTAAATAAAAATTTGGAGTAAGAAAGTAGCAGTTCATCTATATGATGCCAGAATGACTAATAGCTTAAAATTTTATTCTGTGACTATAGTAAAGAGAGACTAAGGGGTGTTTATCTTTTTTCAGCCAGTGGGAATAATTACGATCAGTAGGGCAAAAAATGTTAATCACTCATTTCCTGTTTAACAGACAGCCTGTTTCACCTCTGCCACTCTCCACGGTTACACCCAATTCATCACAAAGACTACAGCCCTGTTTATAGAAAGCTTCCCCTGTTTTTTCTTTCTTTCTAAAACTAAGCTGCCTTTTATTGACATTCGCTAGCTCTAATGAAGAGGCACAAATGTGTATACATGCTAAATATGTCAATACTAATTAGACCAGCAGATCTGCTTAAAAGGAGCACTAGAAACAGTCTCACCAATAAAGAGTAGTAAGGTGAGAAATAGGCCAAAGTCTCAGTGTAAACCACAGAGGTGAGAAACATCACAGTCTGAAAATAGGGCTCATTTTTTGCATTGGCCTTTGTGGACATGCAGAGAACTTCCAAGAATTTAAAAAAAATAAGGGAAAAAAAAAAGAGAGAAAAAAAAACCAGATGTGGTTACTCCAATATCTTTAATAGGATAAATGAAACAATTGGAAAGACCCCTGCCTGAGAGTTCACAAGCTTTACATGCTAAAAATCCTGCATCAGGACCAAAGTGGTTATTTACACTCACCTAGGTAAAGGCACAAGCAGATCTAACCCTAATGTTTGGTTTCATTGGATGTGTCAGTAAGAAGTCACATATCTTCTCTTTATCTTCATGGATCAAACGGTCTTATTTGCTCTCACAAAATCATGGATAACCTAAACGGTTGGAATGAATGCCACGACCTGATGGCTTTGCAAGCAATAGACTACCCACAACAGTGGAAAACAAGTTAAAACTGAGGCTGGTAAAGCAAAGCAGGGTGCACTGGAGAGATGGGCTAAGTCCATGACACTGCCCTCATTCACGATGCTGCCCACGGTCTAGCTATAGCTGGAGAGCCTTGTGGCTCTTTCACCTGCAACAACACCCACTGTGTGACCACAGACCTCTCCTTAGGGATGCAGAGAAGGAGCAGCTGCCAGTTTGCAGCTGTGGATCCACAGATGGAGCCAAGAGCACCTACAGCACTGTGCTCTCAACTCCTACAACTCATAAACTCATCTGACAAGGGCAGCAGAGAGATATTTGCTTGTCTGCAGGAAAGGCACCAGGCCTATCTATATTTCTTACCTTGGGAAGCAACATACCATGATGGTGTACAGATGCAATAATATAACAAGTTGACTGAGTCTTTGTATAGCTTGGGAGAAAAAAAAAAAAAAAAGAAAGAAATCTCCCTATTACACTTATACTAGCATAGCAGAGGGAATCTTTTCCTTTAGCAAGCAAAGGACTCAAATTCTCCGGACATCAGTGTCACTGAACACTAGTTTTTCAGAACAAAGAGTCAATGAAAGCAGCAAGCTTCCTTTGCAGCAGGGTTAGCTGTGCCCCACAGGAAATCCCTGGCTGAAGGAAACTGCAAGTCTTGTAAAAAGAAGGGCAAAGCCTTCCATTTACAGAACGAACGATACCTTCCACTACATCTCACTATGCATTCCATCTTTATTTTGACAACAGCAAGTGCAAGGATAAGCTAGCAAAATTTTAGTATAGTACCCAAAACTACAAAAAGGGAAACAAAACAGAATTAAATGGGAATTTTTGTTTGGTTTAATGCATCTTTAGAGACTCTTTACTGTATCTTGTGGTAAAGATGCTGAAGGTTTTACATGTAAAGGGGATACTGTCAGCCTAAAAGTAACAACCACCTTCTGCATCTCACCTGATGTTGTTAATATCTGATGTTGCTGTAGTAACCAAGATAAACTGAGGAAAGAAGATGGACATTTCTCTTTCCTTTAGTTTATTTTGTGAGAACAGTCTAGCATATAAAGCCACTCTCTTTAGTATTTATTTTTCATCTAGCCAATCCTCTCTTTCTCTGTCTCACATATAAAAAGAAACAAAATATCATTTCCTTGTTAACAAAATATTTGCAGAAGAAATAGATTTCTTCAGTTTTTATTAAAGTAGCTTAAACAGAATCAGATTTAAGTTCTCTTTAAACTACTGCATCATCTGCAAATATATAAAGGATACTGCCTTATGCAGTCAATATTTGCTCATTTCTCTTTGTTCTGTTTTTCATACTTCTTTACTCCAAAGTTACAAGAAGCAAGTACTGATTTCCAATTACTCCTCTTTATACATCCTCAAGAGGCAGCACACATACTAGGTATTGTGTTTCTACTCAGCTTCTTTGAACACAGTTTGCCCTGGTACTTTTTTCCCTAACCACAGACGCATGCCAGACCACCCGCACACTCTCTTCATGAGAGATCTTTCCAATTCAAGCTTGCTCCCATAGCCTGGTAGATTTTATATAACATGATTTATTACTACAATGCCCACAAAAAAAAACCTCATCCAAATTTCATTATAGCCTTGAGCTATATTCCAGCATGCATTGCCCCTCTCCATGGCTTGGCCAGTTGCAGCCACCCTCTTTCACATAAGGTGTGGTTTATACTTAAAGAGGTTTTAGTTTATTTTCTCGCAACAGGGTCTCGGTACTCAGAGGACTCCTGATGGGTAGTTGCACTGTTCATGCCAGCATCTTCCTCTCAAATACTGCTTTCCGTGCTATTCTCCAGGCTACAGTTTCAAGAAACGCTGGCACTCATCACTGGGTTTTATGACATCTGTTCAGCATTATAACGCCACAGTCATCCAATCTTGCAAAACGCATAGTGCCAACCCTGAACCAAGTTACCCCAGACAGGCTCACAACAACTTTCAGCAGGCTATGGGAAGCACAGCACTATTTCTCAGAGCAAGCTGGGCAGAGGAGGGAAATCTAAAGGGTAATTTCTTCCCTCACACTCATTTTGGAAGCGTTCCTATTCCCTCACTACTGTAGGCTGTGCTCTGTACTTAACAGACCCTTATTAAATCAAAGGACTATTTACAATCTACATACTAGCAAGTCCACATTCCCATAGAATGTCATCTGGCAACAGTGACTTAAACCATCAGCTCTGTATTCACTTGCTTTCCTCCTTTCCGAACAAGAAAATTAAAAAGGACAAGAAAAAGTCATGTTTTTAATGACAAGAATGGAATTAACAGAGTAAGGCCCAAGAGCTCTGGTGCATCAGCATTCATCACAATAATGAAACATCTCTTTTTTAAAAAACAGTAGAATATTACAATGAGGACAATAAAAAGGAAGACAAGCCATAGCGTTGTAGTTTGGGACCTTTTACATACACTTCTGCCGCTAGAGAGGTACAGGACAAGGCTGGACACATACTAAGACAGCCCCCAGAGTGGGATGCTGTTACGCAAAAAATGAGCTTTTTATAGGCATTTTGGGTGCTATTCTTCTCCCACTAACTAGGTCTAATTAATCTCCCCTCATTACTGTTTCAGTCCATTTGATATATGCAGGGAGACTGGCCTCACCACAGCTGCTTGGAGAAGACCCCACTCCTCCCATACTCCTGGACAGAGCCTGACACAGGGAGGCTCTGGGTGTGCTAGGGAATTCCAGATGCAACAGGACATGTCCCAAGAAGGACATTGCCATCACCCTCATCTGTTCAGAGAAGAAAATATTGTTTTTGAAATGCCTCCCATCCCCCTTCACTAATCCCACAAAGTCAAAAAGCTCTTATTAATTTTCAGATTAGGCTCCCTCCACCCAGAGGTGGACATTCTTCACTTGGTGCAAGCTTCACCATCATCACTCCCATCCCCCCTCAACGAAAAGCCTATGGGTAACTGGGCAGCCTGAGCCTGCCTGGCTAGTTATTCAGATTTAAGGACTGCAACATCCAACTTCACAATTACAAAGCCTACCATGGGCCTCCCATCCCTTTGCCTGAAGATGAGGTAGGTGGAGGAGCTCTCCTCCAGCTTTCTCCAGACGTGCGCTAAAGCACTGTGGCAGAAGCACAGCCAAGACAGGGAGGTAAAATGCCCTAATCAATTCAAAGGGCTGCAACAAGAAAGTCTTAAGACACTCTACAGAGACCTGCTCAGCATTTGTCTTTCTTCTGACAGCTTTCGTGCCTTTTAAGTACCAAAGTTTACTTCTCCCTCTTGGAGATGTTCAGAGAGGGAAGCAACACAGCCACCTGCGCTGCTCTGAAGATGCAAAACTTTTCTTGAGCGAGTTGGCTTGCTAGGTCAGAATGGAGCATTCATTTCAAAAAATAAATTAAAAAAAAAATTTACAGGACACAAACTTACATCAGATTAAAAATAGCAGGAATGTCAGCAGTAGGAGCTGTCATTTGCAATAGCTATCAAGACACAGGAAGTTAGTTATTCTGTGGATCATGTAAAGGCCTCTTTAAAAACAAGGATGAAACAGAAAAGAGTAAGCGTGTTTACTGAAGCATGTTTCCCACTTTTCCAGCATTATTTATTTAGCCAATTTGTTTATCAAGTTTTGTAATAATTTGTCACTGATATAACTATGGGTTTATGTCCATAGATTCATTAAACCACTGGAAAACTCCATCAGACACTGCTGCCCTTGCTGCTCTTGTTTGATTTTTGGATTATTTTCAGTGTTGAAGGTACTACAGGGAATGTTTCCACATTTTCATTTTGTTTTAAAAAGAAATTAAAGTCTTCCCCAGGAAAGTCAGGTGTTTTCAAGTATTTTGTTTGTTTATTATTCACATAGTCATAAATTACACAGAGTATTTGGCAGGCCATGCCTTTCTCTGTTAAAACGTTTGGTTTTACTTTTTCAGTTATTGTTTAGATCCTGGTCATAACATGCTTCAGGTTGTTTTGAACAGCAAAGAGGAAATAAGCAATATTTTAACTTATATCACACTGTAACAACATTAAGTGCCTACACAGCAATATGCTGCCTATTCAGTATTCTCAACATTTTTTCCTGTCCACTGCTGACCTACAACACCAAGAAGATAATTCACAATTTTATACAGCTTTGCAACCTGAAAACACAGCTATGGTTTGGCTCCCAAGCATCGCCACAACAAAATACAAACAAAAAGGAGCAATAAACAAGTCATTAAAAAAACAGCAGAATATAAAGTAACCATATTTGCTGAAGGTTGATTTTGAAATTATAGGAAAACAAAGGTCTTCTGGAGTCAGCTCACATGCACCCAGGCATTGCTGGTAACACAGCTGGAAAAGGCAGAGCCCAAGCAAGGCATCGTTTGCCTACATTCACCCTGACGCTAAGGCAGAGACTTAGAAAAGAGACTTTGAACTACATGCCATCCCTGCTGCTCACCAGGATCACAATCTGCTGTGGACATGATTTCCAGCCCCTCATAACTCTTAAGAATATGCCCTCTGGATTAGAAAAAAGAGAGACATTGTTCCAAAAGTCACACAATTTATACAGAACAGTGTCTGTGTCAAAGCAGAAATTGTGGGGCTACATTTAAGGAATTTCTCAAGGACTTTTTCTATAGGGTTTAGTTGTATATTATCTTTCAAGCTCTACATTCTTATGCAGCAGGATTTCCATCTCTCCTCCATAAGAGCAGTCTTAGGAATCCAAATAAATAAGAGGGAAAAAACATGACCATTTCACTATGTGTTTTCCTCTGGCCATCTTTATGAAAATTTTTTCTTCAAAATTTAAGAGTTTGAGCTTTGACATAACATCATATTCATGCCTCAAGTCCTCCAAGCACACAGGCTCAAAAACCCACCACCTTCTGTTCTGAAAAGGTAGAGTGAATGTCCCTATCTAAAAAAAAACTTATTTTGGATCCCCCCAACATGAACTTCGAAAGATCTCATTTTCTAGAAAAATACAGGCTTCTGACTCAAAAATAAAGGTGCTTGGCAAGATAACTCTGTCTCTTCACACAGATCTACAGACTACCCAAGCAAACCTCAGTGTGCTACATCCAACAAAAAAATATCCTTCTTTTGGAGGCTGGACACATTTACCAACTTACCTGCAGAACATTTCTGGCAAACCAGCAGTGACAGGTGAACTCTTTCCCCCATCCTCAAATTTCAAGTTTG
>JAVSBS010023582.1:0-49297 GCA_033124195.1 Coracias cyanogaster | reverse complement strand
AGAGGTTTTAACTACTGATAAAATAAATGAACCTAGGATACTGGAAAGAGCTAGATATGGTACAGGCAGGCACCAGCCAAGCTTCGTCATGTTCTTCTCCTGCAGGGGCAGGTTCCCCTCCTTCCACCACTGCACATCTGCATGTGGCCAGGCAAACATCCCCAAAACACCTGCCATTGAAAAGGAGCAGGGAGCTGGCATGGCCTGAATAGATGAAATACATACATACTTGCATGAGTATATATACCTACCAATGCTCACATACTGGACTAGTTTTAGGGCTTTTAATACCTGAGAGAGAAAGAATGTTGGTGGAATAAACATAGACAGTGGAAAGGACCAAGTGACAGGAACAAGTGCATGGTACGAAGACAGGGCAGGTGGCAGTTAAGAACAGAAAGAAATGGGACCTGTATGGCCTCTCAAGAGGGCAGATACATTCAGACACTTTTCATGGAAAAAATAAAATGGTTGGCAGTATCAGATGGCAGTATTAACTGCAAGAGATTACAGCACTTAACCTGTGCTGCCAACAAGGGAGTGGTGAAAAGAAGATTGCACTGGAAGACAGGTGGCAGATTGCTCTGGTGGAGCCACTCTCCAAAGCATCAGTAGGTGAATGAAAACAAGATTAGTCAGCTCTGCCTCAAAATCAGAGAAGCAGCAAACAAAAAGGCTGAATTTTTGAGGCTATTCGAGAAAACCTAGGGAGAATGAGGACTTCTTTTCAGAAAACCTTCTCTTCTTGGTATCCTGTTTCTCTTGCTGTTGTTAACGCAGTTGATCATTCTTTGAAGCTGAAATAGTTTCCTTCATCCTGCTTTCCTTCTCCCTGCCTTTGTTCTTAGCCTGGTTGAATTATTAATTTAAATAATTAACTAAAAGCATACTTGTCTAATTCAAAGCTCTTTTATACAACTTGTTAAGAAGAAATATGACACATGGTTACAGTAATTTCAAGTTTGAGAGGTTTTACCTTTCCAACCCTGGCAGATTTTCCTTATTGAGAAGACCAATTTTCTGTGATTACAGGGGTATCTTCAGAGCATAACTGTCACCAAGTTTCATTCATTCCTCTTTCAGGAAAAGACCTTGATCTTCCCAACTCTCCTCCCATTTCAGTGAATTTTTTTTTTATGTGAAAAATACTTGATTGTTCTTCAAACGATTCACATTCTTCCCTTTCAGGACTTTTGTCCTTGTCCAATAGGATTGCTACATGCTCACAATTCTTGGGATATTTCCTCTGTATCTGCCTGGTCCAGACTGAATTGGCTTTGGCGGGGTTTATGAACTTCTACACATATTCCTAGCTTCACTGTCTCTGCCTACTGATCTTATCGTAAACCATTTACTGTTTCCATTTTATCCTTCAATTAAACCCTTCTTCAAACCCATTCTTTCACATTCCTTCCCTAGGTTGTATAAAAGAGAGGTCTTTAATCTCTTCTTTCCTCTAATTGAAGCTGTCCTTCTCAGCATGTTTTCCACTGCAATGCTCTGGTTTTCATTAAGCAATGTCAGCAATACTCTGGTTGCTGTTGCTTTCTGTTTAATGTGGTTTTGCAAGAATAATAACAACTTTTTGTCTTTCCACAGAACATGGAAAGAAAGTTTTAATTTATTAGCCTCATAAAACAAAGCATTGCAGTACGGATGCCTTATGAGACCTAGGGTCAGGAAAGCTTCTGGTCCAAAACAGAAGTCCGAAAAAGGCAATGCATTACAAAGAGATGCTGCCTGATTAGACACTGACAAGCTGATACCTACCAAGTGTAACTAGAATGACTGCAGGTCAAATCGCTTAGGTAAACAATGTGAAAAGGTAGGCCTGGAAATGAAATAAGGAAAGGATCCCTGGGTTGTGTAATAGTGCTATCCAGGGGCAAGGTGCACTTAAACAGTCACAAAGTCCTGGTCCAGATCTGCATAAATGGAGGAGCTGGGATTGGCAAATCCCAGCAACAGCTCAGTGTAAACTGGGGGGAGATGTTAAAAATTGAGACTTTATTCTCCACTGGAAATGCACCGATTACCACCACTGAGGATCCAGTCAAATTAAAATAAAACAAATAATGGCTGTTGCCATAAGCAGGAGGTCCTGGCCTCCAGCAATCAATCAACAGGACTCTGCTCTTATCCACCTGCCACAGAGCTAACATTTCCCAGGTAGCACACACAAGCAGTAAGAACAGGGCAAGTTCCTAGCCTGACTTGACTCAACTGTGCAAGATTGCCAGTGCTTTACTGGTGGGCATTTTCTTAGGATCACACTTGCAGACAGCTAAGTTTGCTCTGAGTGAGACAAGTGATGAAAATGAAAAGAGCATACTCAATCTGTGTTGTAAATCACATACAGCTGTTGGAGTAGAATAATACCTGCTTTTCTCATCATTTGGTTTCAGTTAAGAAGAAAACCCAAGCAATTATTTTTTCTGAGTGAGAAAGGAGGAGAAAGTGAATTGGGGAATGAAAAGCAATTAAAAGCTTCTCAGGAAATTTTCTGTTTGTTCTTGCCTTCTTCTAGAATGACATTTTAGAGCCAGAGCTTAAAGACCAGCTTGAATTTGAAGCACAGACTGCATTGATGTTCAAAGTTTAATCAAACTTAGCATTACAGTGAGACATGGCACAAAATCAGCTGCTTCTGACTTACATGGTTCAAAGGCACTGCAAAACCTGTAGGGTGTCTACGAGGTGCTTCCCAGGACAGCACAGCTGAGACCAAGGTATTTCTTACTACTAAGACATCATGGAAATATCCTTCAAATAACAAGGGCTCTCAGGCAAATAAGGATTCACCATCTCCCCAGGTATTATTCGTATTACCAATTTTCTTCTTTATCGGTCTGTAAATACTCTGCCTTTTTCAGTTTTACCACTGAGTAACTTCCACACCTGCCAATCAAAAAAGGGTCTGCTAGCTCTAATTACCAATGAGAGCCCATTTCTCCACCAAGGCTGTTCTTTTCAAAGTGTAATCTCAGACAAAGGGTGGCTGCCTGGGACAACACCTGGCAGTGGGAACCCACACAGGCTCCCAAATGCCACACATCATCACGGATCTGCTTTAGGAATGTCTGTACCTCACAAAGGTGACTCTGACTAGAACAAGAACAGTGCAGCACTATGTTCAGACACTACTGTGGGTGCTAAAATCTAGGTCAGCCAAAAGTCTTACCTCTCAGCATGACTCATGACACAAGTTTCTTACCAGGTCTGGAGCTACTGCAGTCATGGTGAATTCAGGAGCTCGCTGGCCACGACATCCTTCCTGGTGACCTTCCCCTATTTGATTTGGTTCCTCCTAATGTGCCTTGCAGGGGGTATAACAAAGCATCTAATGAGTCATCAGCCCAGGATTTTGGAATGAAGTGACTGAAATTCGGAACTTCTGTACCACAAGGAGGTTTTGATGTTTCAAGTTCATTTTTTGTTGTGAATCAAAGTTTGAAAACCAAAATGTTTGCCATTTATTTTAAGGATCTTATTTTGGACTACATAAAATGTTTAATATTTATCTGAATTCTTTTATCTTTACTTTGACTTAGAAGACTGCAATTTTTTAATATTTACAAAATTAAAGCTACTAGAAATAATGTAAATTCTAAATGGTAAACACGAGTTATATTTGGGAAATGGAAAAGGGAACATTTCACAATTATTTGGATACCTCACTGACTTATTTTAGAGTGATATTTCACATAAACAAGCATTAAAATGCTACATGAAGTAGCATTTGCTGATCAATAAACTGTGGAAATTTTCTGTTCCACTTCAAAAAGAGTGCTGTTGATGTCCTCTGGTGAGTAGATTCCCATGAAACAGAATTTGAAGCTACTGACATTGACAAGGGAGGCTTTTACAGAAAGAATGTTGGTCTAAGGAGCATTTCAAGATTCTGAGCTTGCTGATTCAGTTGACCCATTTTTTTCTCTATTTTTTTTCTTCTTGTTTGGCAGACAACTCTTGTCTGGGTTTATTCACAGCCAAGTCCATTTGACTTTTCAGAAAGAAGACTAGCAAGTAGAGCAAGACCTCAATTTCCTTTCTTCTTTAAACAGCAGTCATCATGGGAAGTCTAAGATGTAGTACTGGTCATTATACTTTTGTAAATAAGGCTTTTCAAAAAGTCTGTAGTTCAGTCAAGTAACAGGTTTAATTCATATTGTGTGGTTAGCACTGCATGAGGATTCGTCTAGTCACAAAACCTGATGATTCTGGTTTGTGTCTGGAAATTTTTTAAATAAAAGACGTACCACTTTGCCTTTTGTTCCCAGTCAATACTACTCTATCATGATGTTTCCAGATGGTTATTTTAGATGCTAAAGAATTTTTGTGGATTTAAAAAGTGGCTTTATAATGCATCATGATAAAAAGAACTATTTGGTCAAAAGACCTACTTTTGTGTAAGTGTGTTGTTATTATTTTCTTTTAAAGATATTAATTAGAGCTTTCCTTGATTGTTACTGTCTAAAAGTATTATAAACTGTGGAATGAGAAAACTTAAATATACCATCCTATATTAGTCATCCTCTGGCCTTTAAGCACAGACCACATATCAAATACCTGAGTAATTAAAGCCAATGGCAGTTTTACTTAGGACCTTTGGTTTTGACAGATATGCACTTAAGCCTTAAATTTTGCTTAAGCCTAAATAACTGTTCCAGGCTCACAAATACGTACAACAATATCCTCTCTCCTGCTTAGTGAAACCTGTGCAAACTGTAGCACTTTCTAACCACAACAAAGGGTCCCTGGTGCTGGGATGTGACTTTCTTCCACCCTCCGCCCTTGAGCAATGCACTGCTTTGGGAACAATTCTCTGAGACAAAGTCTGTTGCATTTTGTTATCAGTGATAGCTGGGCCGTGCAGTCTTTACTGAGATATCAGCTTTACCTTTGTTTGATTTTCACTTGAGCCACTTTCCTTCCTAGCCTAGGTTACACTGGGGAGATGGTAGCCAGGAAAAGAAAACCTCTTACTAGATGCCTGTGAATATGAAAAAAAAATAAGAACACAATGAATAATGCAAATTTTAGCTAGAGTCAACGAGCACGCGATGCAGTTCAGAAAGCAGGCAGAGAGGAATGGGGGCTGTTAACGGTTTGGCAGTGGCTGTTTCTTCTACATTGATCAAGAACCTGTCTTTTTCCAGAGAACGTCTGAAATGATGATGCAGCTGGGATGGGAGATGTTCACTGAGAAGAGCCCAAACTATTTTCTGGGATTTCACATAAACCTCTGTGCCACAAAGGCAAGCAAGCGGTAGTTAATTAACAGTGTAGATTAGCGTGTGCCATTTACTGCATGTTACACCTGGCGTAATTTCAGCACTAAGCGTTCTGACATATATATTTCCAGATACCTATATTTGGATTTTCAATCACTTCTTAATTTTTCAAACTGTCACCAACAATGTGTTATATTGCAAAAGTGTCTGTGTCTGATGGCAGGCAAGGTCAAACATAGTGTATCAAGCTTTTTTATTTGGAGGAATGCACTTTCTGTTGCAAGTGGCCTCAAGCACCACTCTTAGTCTTATCGTGAACCACCTGTTTTATCGGTGTGATGTAGCATACCTTTGGTTCCTTCAGACAGTGGCAAGAGACATTTAACAGCTTTTAGTGTCATCATGAGTATTCCTTTTGTCTCAGTACTTCGTTCTTAGCGTCCTAACCTTCATTCATGAAAAAAAAGGAAAACGAAAAACATAAAACATCAGAGAAAAGCTTTATTCAGCTCACATCTTTGGATCTCACTCTCCTGGGCTCTCCAGACTCACACATGATTCACAGTGCCATGTAGTTCTCTCCACCTGACACTAGATATGCCAGGCTGAAAATATCACTGTCCCTTCCTACACTTTCTTTGTTGCCTATGGAGGCAAAGTCCTTGCCAGGTTCCCAATCCTGTCATGCAGCAGGTCTTAATGGAAACATGGGTGTGGTGTTTCTGTAGCACTGGGAGCATTACATCTTGGCAGATATGTTTTTATCAGTACTTTGAGTTGTGATAGGTCAAAAATGTTTCCATCAATCAAAGATTTTTGATTCCAGCTCTGATATGAACATCATAGAAGTGACAATTATCTGCTTAACAATACTGTTACAGAAAAAGAAACTTAATGAGTATAGTGTAGAGTAAGAAGTTACAGGATGGGTCTCCCTGGTCAGGAGGATGCTGTCTCCCCACAAGGCAGGAGATTCAGGATGAGATGACCTGCTTCCTGAGAGATCAAGGACGATGTTCCTGCTCCTAAAGTCTGGGTGCATAAAAACATACCCCAAGATTTAGTGAACAAAAGCAAACATACCACACCTAACACAGCTTAAACTAGAACTCGTTCTTCCTTTCAGCTTTGTTTTCCTTGCGGAGTCTTGAAATCATGCTCCTTTGTACACTGCAGTCCACAGCTTAGCTCTTCATAAACGGCTTCCAGATGCCTGGTCAGGGCTATGTGAAGAGTTTAGCAATCAGGAGACCCAAAGTAGGGTCACAAGGTGCACTGTAAAAAAAGCATTGTATATCATACATACTGTGTCTTCCTGCCTCATTACTTCTCTTCCAACCAAAACTGCCAAATATTAGGCCCCTTTTCAAACACTCATCTGCCTCCATAGTGTTTATTACTGCATCTTAGTGTTCATTACTGTTTATTACTGCATCTTCTACATTGCATCTCAAATTCACAAATAACTTTGTATACATCCTTATTCTTACTGCACTGTGTCTTTGATTTTGATCTAAAACACCCTGTCAAGCTACTGTTTGGGCCATATCTGGTATGTGCTGAAGTAAGAAGCATCCTCTGTTTATTCAGCCTTACCCCATCCCTTATACCTTACTTGTAGCAAGTCATAAAACACAGGCTGAAACATGAAAATGCTGTGTAACAGGGGTGTCGTGGTTTGGTTTCCCTTTCAAAGCCCGCTTTTAACTGTTCTTCTTCTTCCCTTTGCTACACAGAGTAATCATATCAGGGCTATCTTTGATTCTTTTCAACCTGCTCTGGGTTTTGCTCTCTGCCAGTTTAAAGAACTTATCACCTCTCATGTGTTCATTATTGCTTTTCCCCACAAGAACCTTAACAACATTAATATATTTTAACTGAAATTATCCTTGAAGTTGAGCTGGTTTTCTATGATGGGATCAGGAAAGTAAGACTTGATTTTTAAACACCGGCTAGATAACACAAATGTTCATGTTAAAAAGAAAAATCTAACTAGCAATGTAAAACATTAGCATCGTCCAATGTAGTGGAGGAAGTAATCACAATTCCTGTATAGACAATGGTAATGCACAAAAACCAGGCACCATTTCTCCATTAAAAAAGGCCTTGTCTGACCTTGTTTGCAGAATTCTAGAAAAAAAATTTCATTATTTAAATGGAGATGGATAGGTAATATGTTTTATATGTTTTTCTTTAGGAAACATGTACTACCAGGAAATGGAAACACAAGATCCAAGATAATTTTCCCTCTAGTTCTGTTATACAACATATCAAAATTAGAGATCAACTCAGTTAGTAACACACACTGGCAAAGACTAGATTTTAGCTACCTGTGTTTATATGACTACTAATTGATGGGGTGATGATGAATGCTTTACATTGGGGTAGATGACAGAAACTGTTCAAATAATCCATTTATTCTCCTTTCCTTGTCAGTGAAAAAGGAAAGAGAAATGCAGAAATATAGACCAGAAAAACATACTAAGAAAATTAATGTACAAGTTTGGTTTATATGTGAAGGGATAATTCAATTAAGGACAGTTAAATTTTAATGGCCACTTTCAATGCCCATTTAAGTCAAGTAACTTGGTCCACTGACTCTTGTCAGAATGAGTGATAGCCAATGCCAAAGTGTCATTTATCACTACATTTTCACTTTTGAGGAACTGGACTGGTTTAATGTTATTTGTTTAGATCTTTTACTTTCTAGATTATCACACCTCTGAAATTGTGTCTGCTGTCTTCAGTCATAACTTAGGGCTGAAAAGAGGCAGACCTTTTTAGAAATGTGGGAACTCTGACCAAGCATATCATCACCAGACAACGTGGCTTGTGGAAGCCAAAGTACCTGATGAGAATAGACCAGTTATGCCAAATTTTCTTTCTATTACTGTCAGGGATCTTGTTTACCAGCTCTCATTCCAGCTTGCCCAGACAGGCTGTTTATGGGCCCTTATCTACAGCCATGGCTGCAGAGCAACACCCTCAGACAGACTGCTCAAAGGCTTTCAGTCTGTCAGGAAGAGAACCTGAAGCTGTGGGAGTGTAAAGATGACCCCAGAGCATGGCAGCCCTGAGATCTTAACATCTAGAAATATTCTTGCAGAAGGACTTGGACCCAAAACTGACCTAAGACTTGCAGCTGCAGAACAAGAGGTAACAGGACCTTCTACCTCTTTTACCTGCAGCTGAGGGAAACCCTTCTGGCAGAGAAACTGGGTATCCAACTCTTAAGTTAAATAGCTGTTTAAGGACAATCTCAGATTCTGTAAATCCTACGGCACATTATTATCTTTGCTTTCCAGGTAGGTCTGCTGGTTTAACAGGACTACGCATATACACAAAGTTGATCATGGCTTTCAAGAATGAGCCCTTTCCCAGCTTCTCTGCATCAGGCTTCTGCACCAGACCTCTACAGTAGAAGACAATGATATACCAGCCATATTACAGCTTGATGGTCCAACACCAAGTTGACCCTGATACGTCCGCTGGAAAGAAGAAAAGGGAAGAATGGAGACACAGTCAGAGTACAAAAAGCTTGGGAGATACAGGTTGGCCTTTGCTGCTGCCAGGGGTTTGGCTGGGTAGGAGAACCCCTTCCCCAACTAGCGATATGGCCGTCCTACTCTGCTTCTGCCCCATTTGTCCTGGCCCATCTTCCATGGCAATTTAGGTTCAGCACCAGGGGCTGAGGTGGTTTTGCAGCTGCTCCCACCAGCCTGATGCCAAAGAGAGCTGGCTGGCTGCAGCTACAGTGTCTTCACATCAGAGTGGGTCTTACCAACTGGTTCAAAACCTTCAGTGAGAGCAGCCAGGCCTTTCTGGCTAGCAGAAGCCCCAGTCCAGACATACTGGTGCCATTATGTAAGTCCATAATATTTAGCTGTGCATACCTGCCAATTTGGACATGTGATGGACTTGCTGGGTTAATTGTCTATGTGTAAATGCATGGCACAGCAGCAGGAACTTTGTTACCTCCTAGTTCTGGAGCGACCATGCATGCATAATCTAGTGGCACAGACATATTAATCATATGTGGAGGTAGCTATTTTCTTTGCCTTTTAAATAAGAAAGCTGATCACGGGTGGATTATCTTTACCCCTCTGCACAATGTCGTGACTTTTCTGGACTGCTTTATAAATATTTAGTCCTTTTTGTTTTGCACCCAGTCATTTCCTTTGCTTCAAACAAAGAGATTACTAAACATAAACACATTTGAGATGAATGCTCAAGTAAGAGTAAACTATTCATTCTCTTCAGTGAACAAACATAGTGGCAACCTGACAAGAACAAAATTGTTGCAGTCTGAAATTCATTCATTACTGATTGAACGTATGCCATGGTTGTTACAACTGTATTTCATTGCAAAAGGAAGCCCCATGACTAAGCAATGCCAGTGATCTCGTAATGCCCTTCTCCATGCATAGTCATAGTCTTCTTACAGCTGTAAAAATTTAAAGCTCTCACATCATACAGATTTGAAAATGCAGAATCCACTTGGGAAGATGAAAAGCGCAGAGATATTTGGACAGCAGGCCTTCTCAAGTCATACCAGCCCACTCTTTCCACTGGGTGTTCCTTCCACAATCCTATCTGATAACCCCACTAGTAAACTTAGAACAACAAAAGCACAAAAAATGTTACACACAATCCATTCTGGGCTTGCTTTAAAGGCCATTTTTCCAGGCAGCTGGCCAGGCTCACATTACCCTGACTCCCTGACCTTTCCAAGCAACAAATTACGCTTCTCACCAGTGACAGTCTATTAACCACGGAGAACACAGGAGAGGAACACCTGAAGTAAAGTACCATTTCAAGAATAATTCATTCAAAGGTACCTTAAGTCCTGATCTCTGTGGACTAAACAGATGTTAAAAGATTTGGTTGGCTCTGCAGCTGTGAATCCCTTGCAAATGCATCATTTCATAAGAAACCTTGCCATTTTAATCGAAGACAGATGGTGTGCTGAAAGGGGCCGTATCAGTCTAGCCTAATAACATGAATAAAGTGGTAATTTTTTCCTTCTGTGCTTTTCCACCATTTCAGTGTATTGGAAGCTGTTACTGTATTTGCTATTTCTCTTTAGTGTATGGTATGAAATCCTTCAGCAGTGGAGGGTACTTCAGATTAGATGGGGCAGCAGCAAACAGCTCAGACACATTGAGAAGCTGGAAAGTGCTAGAAATGTAAGAATTGTTCAACTTCTTTTGGCAAAAGCTTAGAGGAGAAAAAATCCAGACATTTTCAGAGAAAATGGGCTACCGCCTCTCAATCAGTTTTTCTCTTAGCAAAGACTGCATGACTGTTTGCCTCCTCAAAGGTCATTTTTCTTCGGAGCATGAAGCAGGGCACTAGCAGAAGAGCTTCAAATGCAAAGAGAAGCTAAAGTCAGATTACTCAGAGAAGGAAAAGCAGAGCAAAACTTGAAGTCTGGAAAATTTTAGGCAAAGGTAAATTAAAAAAAAAGGAAAAATAAAAAACCTCTATTATGATGCACAGCAGTGTAATTAAGATGGAATTACTTCTCTGAATAATGGCTTATAGGTGGGGAAAGACACGATGATACAAAAGACATTGTACAGTTCACTCCTGGAGTGATAAAAGCGGAATCAGCTATCTTGATATTTCTTATATTTCATATAACTTTGAATTATGTCAGAAGCTCTTAATAAGACTTGTATTTTGCCAAGAAAGCAACATTCCAGTTCCAATATCAAGAGAAGGTTTGTTTCTTAGAGATGCATTGGACCAGTCAAGAACATGTAAAAGATAATGGGTGAGGAGGAGAGAACGTCTTCAGAGTAGTGTTAGAAAGTGAGGAAAGGAGCAGATTACTCATTGCACTGATTCGTTATGTGTGTGGCCAGCCCTGAGCAGGCTGAAGAGAAAGGAGAGTCCAGATGAGGAAGGCAGGAGGTTTGCACAGGGCAGTGGAGCTGGAGATACAGGGGTGAGGTGAGAAAGCTGCAGAGGGTCAAGGTAAAGAGAGCAGAGATGAACTTCTGAAGAAGCAAGGAACCTGGTTTCGTTCACTTCCTTGTAGTAACTATATTGACCAAAGGTATTTTTCTCTCCTACCTTGACCTTATCCCTTACCCGTGTTCAGAAGGTTCTTCTTACCTTTGAAAATGTTATGTTCAGAAGGTCTCAAACTTGACCTGTTTTTTAAGTATCTGATTCCAGTGGTAAGTTTTGCATAATTGAAGGATCTTTTTTCCCCTTGAATAAATGCGTCAGTGTTATATTTCTTTTTATTGCCTGCAGCTTTGTGTATGTGAGAAACCACAGACATCTTCCCTTTGGAAAGTAAAATCAGTCAAGTCTGTATTACCTGGAGGAACAAAAAAAAAGCAGTTTACCAGATGATGAGGCTAAGACTTGAGTGATTTCAACTAGAAGCATGGACATGGAGGCAACCCCCCAAGCCGATTTGTGCAGACTTTTACACAGAATTTACTCTGTAGAGCAAGGAGGACAGTTTACCAAGAAGACACAAGGACCATCACCCATGGTACCTTCTAGAGCAATCCCAAGAGCACAGTGAATTCTAGGTTGCTCACGGGAGATGGTAGCCACCATCCTTGTTGTGTCCTGTGGGCAGCTAGAGCTCTTTTTACTCTAAGGCTGCCCAACCGCACACATTGTGTAGCAAAGCTCTCAGAATGGGTGCTACAGCCCTTTCAACAAAAACTCAAGAGAAGTTAGCACATTCTACCCCACTGCAGGTAAGTGTCCTTTGGGGAGTATGCTAAGCAATAGATACACTCTGCCTCATCCCAGATATGCTGGCAAAGTCACCTCAGTGCTTCTCCCACAGTGGTTCCTACAGTCAGACCATATAAATTAAGAATTAGGTTACTTTTACTGACCAATTCTTATATCCCTGTGATAATTTTCATACCATCCTGTCATGCCTCTCTCCTCCTGCACTTGCTCTTAGAAGTTATATTGCCAGCTGAAGTAACTTTTAGGTTAGAAGTTACCATGAAGTTAGAACCATGACAGGGATTAATATGTGAGCATACTGCCCACCTCATTGAAATAAATCATAAAACTACGCTTCTTCAGACAAATGCTTTTTAAAAAAAACCTACATATCAATTTTTATCACCTGAAAAATACCCAACTCATTGCTTCTGTTTTCCTAAATATAATTTCTCTACTTTTTTTGCTATCATTGTATAATACCACACTTTCTGATATAGCACCATTTTGTATACAGAAGTTTTATGCCAACATCCCCTGAAAGCAACATTTTTTTAACTTCAGTGTCAATGTTACTTCAAAGTTATCACAATGTCACATCAGCCAAGTACTGCAGATCCAGCAAAAATGATAATATTGTGATATTTAGCTCTGTTTTCTTACTTAAACTACCTTCCTATTGAAATCACACAGTAAAAATGGCCTAAACAATAACAGAATAAAGAAAGCTGAATAATTTCTGAAGTGAAATTATTTCTCAGAACATTAAGTTAGAGAAGAAACTAAATTTAAGAACAATTTGTAGGCAAACACTAGAAAAGTTTCTTTCCCAAAGCCTTGCAAAAACTCAGAAGAGAATGGCTTTAAAAAACAGACAATGGGATGAACATAAAGTAATCTTTTTTTCTTGAATCAGTAAAGATTGCTACAAGATTATGAAATCAGACAAAACAGGAACAAAGTTTTCTTTCTGATGAAAGCCGCAGAAAGAATAGATCATCAAAGAAGCATGAAACACGTTTATCTAGAAATAAGCCCTAAATATTTTAAAGGGAAAAGAAATCCACAATGGAGAGAGCTTTCATTATTATTAGAGTGGTGCCAATCTTTCTAGTAAAGTAAAATACAACTTCAATATGGTGTCATTATTTTATGTATGGAGTGTGGGCTGATTTCAGATGGAGCAGAACTAGAGGAACAGTGAGTGTTTTTTCTCAAAACACCATGGCATTTTCCAAAGACAGAAGACATCCTTACCAATCTAAAGGCAGCATTGACAGTCACAAAATCTGGCTGTAACCCTCAGTTTTGCCATTGTAATCAGTGTGGGGCCACAGGGAAGATACTGGAGTTCATTGCAAGAAGTGGCAGTGGACTGCTTGCCTCCTTTCTGGGTTTCTTGGTAATTTAGTACTAGACCAAAGAGGTTTTGTAATAAAACATTTTGCTTGATGAGCTCAAGTTTTATTGACAAATTAAGAAAATTATTTCCTTCATCCAGTTTTGTTCATTAATTTGCCTACAATAAATTATTACTTCCCCTCTCCCCTACAGTACAAAACTAATTTAAGCGCCATTGTCTTCAGTGGAAATGGGATTAGAAACTTTCATAGAAACTGCTGGCAGTATTGTGGAAACATTGGAAACTACCACAGAAACTTATTCATGGAGGGTGTAAGAAGCAGAAAGACTTTGTCATTTAAAAAGTCATACAATTTGTAAGCTATGTGGCTAGTTCTGGCAGCAAAAAGTGAGATTCTTTAATAGACTTAATGGGTTATTCCAAATTCTATATTTAAATATTTAATATTATTTAGCTGCCCAAGAGTATCCTATTGCATGTTGTCTGGCTTTTGAGGCACATGAAATCTGATCAGACACTGACTGCATATAACAGTAGACTCCTAACAGAGCAGTCAGGATGTGACACAGATGTCAGTCGCCTCTCGAGGGATCTCTCTTCAGGAATAATTAGTTGGTGGCATTATTGCTCAGAAAAAAGAGGAAGAACCCAGATGAGAAATGCTAAGTGATTTCGGGTTTTCTGACAAGTAAGCACACACACAGAGCTCGAATTTAATGGGGAATATTAATGTTTGTGACCACAACTTCTGGTCCCACCTCTAACCAGCAAGTTGCTTGAACTGCTTGAGAAGTTTGATGGTTTGGCTTACAACACAGAGGACATATCCTCATTTCCTGATATAAGATGCTATTAGGGTAGGAAGACAGTATTTCATATTAGCGGAAGGTCTGTAGAATTGTTAAGATAATTTTCCAATAATATTTTATCATTTTCAGGGAATTCAATGGCTGGAAATTTTGACTTTAGAGTGTATGAGTAGTTTTACAAACGTCTTTGCCCTCTCTTCTGTTCTCAAGTGTGTTCAGCAAGTTTAATAATACAATGTACCACTTGAAAAATAAGTATAAAGCTGATCACATCTGCCTGCAGCATTGTGCAGCCACATGTCTGCTATCTCACCATTATTTTCTCTGAAATTAGCCTGGAGACATAAGAAGACTACATACTTAGTCAGATTATTAAAACAATAAATCCTCCCCTCACAAAAATCACCAATATTTCAGACTCAGATGTGCTAATCAGAAGAAGAAAACTCACCTTGCATCACGCTGACTCTAATAGAAAGCAAACTATCTCTGACTTCAGCTTCATTGATTTTTGTTTTCTTGTCAAAGGAGTCAATATCTTTAGCATATTTGCCTGATAATAGACCAAAGTAGTCTGCCTGGTGGAGGATATTGGTAGGGGTACTGCTGTTACAAATGGGAATTTTCTTAAAGATAGGCTATCAAAAACCTATAACCATCATAGTTTCCATTTATTCCTTTCTCTTTAAAGGCTTTAGGGTGTTTATATGCAACATTTTGTCTGATGGCTTGGCTACAGAAGTTGCTGACAGCAATGTATACTCATTTTAACAGATTACAGGCACATTAAAGGCTCTGAGCTTCAGTTATTGCTTTCTGAAAGCTTCTTTGGCACTACTCTATTTGTAGAAATAAGTCTTTTAATAAATGAGAACTAGCTGCAGCAGCATTTCAAAAGCAATCAGTGCTCTATATTGAAAATAGTATTAATGCAGTGCTCTAGTGCTCTGATAATGCCATGAGTGAGAATAAATACGCAAAATTCTCTGCTGGTTTCAACTGATATGGCCTTATTGAACCAGGCTACCTTATTAAAGGCAAGCTTATTTTCTGTGTGTCACAGTATTGCCTCTTCTGTACTGGCTATCTGGAATGAAAATCAAGGAAAGTGGCCAAATAGCACTGCAGGCAGCCTCAGGCTCCATGGGTCCCTTTCCTCCCCTTCTGTACCAGCATATTATCTGTACTATAATATTTTTGCTTACTTTTCTTGCAAGAACTTTGCAAGAGGAACTGGACTTGCAGCGGTTTGTACCTTCTTTACAAGCTTCTGAATGTATCTGATTGCAGGCTCCTGCATATAGCAGGTTAAAATAAGTATTGACAAAGCCCGAAGTACATTTACACGGTGGTGGGTGCACCCACCAGCGTTGGTGGGAGCATATCAGCTCAGTTGTTTTTCCTGCATCTAGAAGTCAGAGTACATACAATGTAAAGTAAAAATCTAAAAGCCCTTTTTTCCCCTGTGTTTTAATTAGGAACAATAGTAATCTACATCAATTGATTAACTTTAAAGTTAATTGCAAATCACCATCAGCTATTAAAGGTATGCGTTTTTTTTTCTATGGCAAATATGTCTTATGAACCTTGTCAGGCAAAGGCTGTCTGTATCAGAGATGGGAGTGCAAATCAGCATGCATGTTGTTGGCTATATGGTACAAGATAAACCACATTAGAGGTTATAGTAGTTACATATGTGAGATACACTTTGATGCTTGGACAGTAGATGCATTAGAATTACAGCCAAGGAAAAGGTGTTAAAATAACTGGAGACTGCTTACGAACAGATCATTTGCTTTTCAGGTAAAAGGTGGTGAGGAAAAGACCACACACAGCCCAGCACTTGTATCACAAGTTTCCTTTTTTCTCCCACTATAAAAGAAAAAAAGGCTGTTTGTAACTCCTCAGACCCTTCTCATCTAAACCCATTATTAATAGTATGGGCTCATTTGGGTCACTTCAACCCTCTGACATTTAGTAGACAGATTTCTTTACGATCTGTGTGCTTTGCTAATTGGTGAAGCAGCTAGAGCTGCAGATAAGTGTTGATCTGAATCAAATCTGTCCCAAAGTGAGGCCATTTGCCCTGATACACATCCTAATATAGGAAAACATCATGTTCTTTTAAGAGAGACAAAGCATAGTCTTTTTTTTCTCCTAAACAGCTCCCTCCAGTAATTTTGCTAATGTTACTAATGCTTACCTCATCCCTGTACAAGGCAGAGGTAGGGTGAGCATCAGCTAGGGAAAATGAGCAAAGAGCTGCCTTCTGCACAGCAAAGGTGGTGTGAGACAAACCTAGTTGTGAAAAGACCAGTGGACTTTGTCTAAAGGAAGGATGTACCACGCAGAAAACTTGAAACAAGATGTCAATGTTTTACGCAGAAACTGTGTCCAAGACCAGGGAGCTACAGAGTACTAAAAAGGGTTTGAAATCATTGTGTGATCATTGCTTCCATTTTTCAAGTCTAAAAAAAAAGAAAATGAATAAAATAAATTTTGGCAAAAATCATCTGACTTGACTGGATAGGAATGGAGAACTTCGCACAGTAGTAGTAGCTTGGTAGGTTGCAGCCTTCCTTTGTGAACTATAATAAGTTTCTGCATCATGGTCAGATGATACAGACACTGACCATGTGTCAGCATCATGATCAGTTGAAGAGCATCAGCCAAAATCCAACATCCCATGTAAAAACAAATCCATGTCTCTCTCTGGAAAGCCCTGAGAAAATGTACTTTAAACAGAAGAATTTAACTCCTACCTCAGAGCTCCTCTAAACCAAAACTTCCTTCTGGCATGAAGCTGGGACTGCAGTAGCAACTACTAAATTAATGGTGCTCCTGCTTCCCCTTCATGCTGCCTCAGAACATATGCACACACATTACTGAAATCACCATTCTTCTGCATTTGCACCTGATTGTACACAATTGTACTCAGCTCTGTTGTAAAGTGCAGGTTTTCATGCAGTCTTGGGGAAAGACAGCCAGAAGTCAAGTGTGGGAGTGGGAATCAAGTAGAAACATCCATGAATATTTCTCAGATCAAGCACCATTGTCTTCCTTGCATTGTCTCAACTTTTCAAATTAAGTAGTTGTATATGCACAAAACCATCCATAACCCAGCTGGCAAGTATCTGCAGTTACTGTGCTATATTAAACATTTATGGAGGAGCAGCTTCCAAGAGGACTGAGTCAAGCACAGAGACAGCATTTTCTTCTAAGGTTACCTCACAGTCCAGATGTCATTCAGCTTGATACATGTCTTGGAAGCTAGCTGTGGCTGCAACATTTATAATTCACAGAACATCACAATTTAGTCTTGTCTGACTTTTTAAAAGTATACAAGATTTTTATGTGCATGCTGTGACTTTACATTAGTTAGTGACAGCCAAAGCTTTGGAAAGCCTTACCCCACCTCATTCCTCAGCTGAGAGGCCAAGACTACGTTGTTCAATACTTACCCTAAATTGCTTTTCAGGGGTACCTTGTTCCCCTCTTCACGTAAGGCCAGAGACTTAGCTCTGGATGTGGTTTGAAGCATGTGTAGATGGAGTGGTTGTAGTCACAAACATTATTTTGTTTGTAAGGCTGGTCTCCACAGCACTTCTCTTACAGCCAGTGTAGTCAGATGGTGCCTCTGCAAGGCCATTCAGAACAGAAACCAAGCCTTAGGTGTCCTGGCTCTCTTCTTGGTGAGCTTATTTCTATCCCTTTACCAAAGAGAGAGCTCAGAAAGATGCACTTCCTAAGGCCATGCTCCCCCCTGCCATGGAAGGTATTAGGCCTGCCAGAGAGTAATTCAGAAATAAAAGACAGTTTGCAGCTTTAGACAATTACCTCTCTCATCTAAGTCACTCACACTTCTACCTTCCAGCCCAGTGAGGACAGAAGAACCTGTCAGTGTGTTAGCTTTGGTCACTAGAAAGTGAAAGAAGGACAATTTTGCTGCAAAGTGCGACTTTCAGAAAACAAACACTAGAGCAAAATATTACTGCTCTTAAATGAAAGCATCGTTTTGAACATGAACCTCTGCTGGCTATACCAAGCAGGCATAACAAGTGTTGGCTCAGTTACCTTAGTATTAGAGGCAAAAAGCCTTTCAAGGGTCTTTCATCCTGCAGTTAGCTAGAAGTAATCAAAATGTTTGCATTAAGTCTGAAGATTGTGATGTTCAACATGCAACTCTTCTACTGCACAGCTGCCCCCCCACAATCCTTGTGCCTTATTTTATACTCATTGCATTACTACACCATTCCTTAATGGTTTTTGTTGCAGACTCGTTCAAAGATGAAGCATCTTCTATATTATTTTTAAAGGAAGGCCAATGTAAGAGCTAACAGCATATAAATTATTCCCCCTATTCCTTACCACTGTGTGAATGCTCTAGCTTCCTGAGAAGCTGCCAATGCATTGTCTTTGTTTGTACAAAGTTTAGCTGTCTCTCGATAAGCTCCTGAATTCTATAATAAAACAGCAAGAACAAAATGTACTCTGGAAGATGGCCTAGTGCAAAACTGTGGCACCAATTTTAAATCATAATGTTACTGCCTTTTTGGGACCCTTTCCCAATTCTAATGTGCATGTCAGATGTGATAAAAATATTGAGCAACAAGCTTTGAACTATTATGGTGCTCTGTTGAAGTGTTTGAACAATACTGCCATGCCAATTTAGCTACATTTTATAATCGGTGATTTGGGACAAATTATAGCATAAACACAGCATGTCTGAACCAAACGAGTTCTTTTAAAGATATTCTAAATGAAAACATACTTAAGCCTATTGTTATTGCTTTTAGTACAATCACTATGGAAACTGTATAAAACTGACTTTTAATATCCATTCTTTCTTAAATGCTTTGTGTTGCCTAAATGATACATGAATTGAGCATAATTGGTCTGGTATTTTAATGGTCAGCCATGGAACAGCCTGTCCTTTGGAACACGCTATAACTGAGTTAATTGCTACATTTACTGTATGTGAGATGCAGGTTTATACCAGCCTTGTTATGAAAGCAGAAGACAGCAAAACTTTTAAAACATAATGGATGTTCTGGATTACATATCTCTCAATTCACTGCAAAGTTTTAAAATTCCAACCAAAAAAGACTTGATCAGATTCACCCTTATAGTAAACTCACCTAAAATCAATGCGGTTCTGTTAAAAATTGTTTCACTAGCTTCAGGACTAAGACGTGTTTCCAAGGATGTTGTCAGAGGCATAACCACATTCACAGGTTTCAGCATATGTGATGTCCTGTTCCCAAGGACAGTATTTAAGTGCTTGCTGGAACCTGCCATATAAACTCTTTCCCAATGCACTTTATGAGAGATGCGTGGTAAGGAACAGATACTATGCATACACAATTCAGTCAGCTTGTTCCTAAACCTGCCAAATTCCAGGTACCAGTGCTGTATTTTTAGTATACATACTTGTGTGCACATGGAGCTTCCATTAACGATCCCTTAACAGAACATTACTGGAGTACACTATATAGCTGTATTCTTAACCATGTTCAATGTTCCTTCTGGTGATTCCAGCTCAGCTGGAGATTGTTTTGAACAAGGGCTACAAAGTCTGTACACAGGTGTGATGTCAAGCCGCATTTCTTCCTCATCCTCAGCCCCAACAACCATGACTCTGCACTTCACAGGCTCCTCACATAATGTACCAGTGACTGTAGGAGGTGACCTGAGAACCCTCATTTGCTCTGCCAACAGCAGGCTGTGACTAGACCCACGCCATGGGCTCCCAGAGCTCACTCAGAGCTCATGCCTCCCAGCAGGTGTTGCAGGTGCCAGTTGTTTCTTGATTCTTGCTGCCAGCTGTGGCTTTGCCCCCTCAGTGAGCGAGGCTGCAGCAAGGCAGAGAAATCTGGAGCATTAACAGGTGAGATACAACAGGCCTGAGTATGTGACCACTGAAAGAGAGCTATGTGTGGATACCACCATGAGCACACTGCAGAGGTCAAGTGAAGAACTGCCGTATGAACTTCATGACAAAGATATGTGTCCATAAACAGAAGTGACATCACATGTAAGTGAGAGATTCATTTCTCCCATTTCTCTAACCATTAGATGTGTGGTTTGCTTATCATTATGCCATGGGACAACAGTGACTTTGGCAGTGCAGTTCTGGAGCCACACGAGCAGAAGCAAAGGCAGAACTTTCGAAGTGCCATCTTTAAGGTAAAAATTGCAGCATCAGCCCAAGGGAAATGTATAGTGATATAAGACACATAGTTGAAAACAAAATTTAAAAATACATATAAATTCATTTCAGCTGGCTTCTTTTATTAAAATGCTTGAAATTTAAATTTGAATGCATAACCATCTGTCTCAAGGATAAGTTTGGTATAAGCTCTTATTCCAATTTACACACATCTTAGTTTGCAAAATGTCTCCTGAAACTCTGGCTCAGCAGTGCACAGAGGAAGCAATGTGTTTATCTTCCAAGGATACAGTAACCCCTTGATGTCCATTTCGATAGAAGACCTAAAGAAAGTACTTCAGGCAAGCTGTTTAAGCTGTTGTATATTTCTAAGTTCTCCACTTTGAATCATTATCTTTGAGAGCAGAAAAGATCAAATAACATAGCAGAATCACACTTTCTAGCAATGAAATCCTGGCCCTCATGTCACTTCTCTCTGTAGCTCCATCACGTCCTGTCCTCCTGGTTCTCCTTGTTCTTTCAGGAGATTAACAAATATTTCATCTCATACATGTTGTTACCAGGAGCAATTTTCATTGGAGAGGGTGCAGTTACCAACTCTTCCCAATTTAAAAATTAAAAGAAAAAATTTGAGACTTCAGCAAAGAAAGCTTCAGCAGCCTTTTCTTCACCATACGCAATTGTTGAGTAAGATGAATAAGCACCATCCATATACAAATACATGATATGAAATAGCATTTATGTCATGAAGGAGTATTTAATGCAAAATCTTCCCCTGCTAGAGAAACAGCCACATAGTAGACATGAATTACTACTGTTAAATGACCAGCAGGTATGTCCTCACACGGGCCAGCCATAGTCCTAGGAAGGACATGGGTGTGAACTTGGAGCAGAGTCTTCAACCCAGTTTCCCCTGAAAGAAACCTAGTCTTACATTCACCAAACTGCTCCACGGTCAGTCTGCAGCAATGCATGCTGAACTTGATGCAGTGCAGTGAGGTGGGTTTGGTACCTATCACAGGAAGGGAAAGAGAGAAACACATATTTTAGTCTCATATAAGGGTCAAATTACTCAAGATGAAAAAAAAAAAAAAAAAAAAAAAAAAAGCTCTTTGGTCCAGGACGTTTCCTTTCCCTAGTTTTGAACAACTGAAAGAATAAAATGGGGAAATGACAGCACAGAAGATACACATAATGAGCATTCCCAAATGAAAGACTTAATCTATTGGTACGTGCAGTTTTCTGTAAGAACAGCCAGGTGAAATTTGATGTAATGGGCGACAATGGGCTGTAAGTGTGGGGATTTCAAGGCACAGACATTTGACTTTGCCCATATATGATCAAATGACCATTCTCTTCCCTTGTGGGTTATTGGCAGCCAGCACATGGAAGGATCTATTCCCATTTGTTACACGTAATAAAAAACCTGACCACAGAATATGAGGCTAGGATATCACAATCTCATCTTTTCCAATATGGGCCAGCTCTGCATTGTGTTTGGGTCAACATCTAAATTTCAGTGCTAGATTCCATTCCTATCACAGGATAAATCAAAATCCAGAGTAAAGTCAACAACTCTGGGAGCAGACAGAGAGGAAAGCATGAATTTATATCTTAATTTTGCAGTGAGATAAAGTCAAGCCTTTATTGTCCAAGACTGTGAAGTGCAGAGCAATTAATCCTTGCTGTGAAACCCACCATTTTGTTATCATGAAATCAATATATTGGCTCTCATCTTACTTCTGACCCTGCCACTTAACCCTTTCATGTGTCTTTCCTGGTGTTTTATTTTATTTCATGAGCTAGCATTCTGCTCATTTTGAATTTGAACCAAGGGCTTACATGCCCTGAGGAGAAAACATTCATGTCTCCTCCTGAAAGACTAGGGGCATAATTGCTGGTTTTGATGAATTGCAGCAGGATGAAGAAATTTCCACAAGAGCTGCTTTTGCTTCTTGAGGGAAATAAATGAGCTCGAAGCGTGTCTTTGCCAGTGCTGCATTTGAAAACAAGAGGAAGATTTGTCATGTCAAGTGCAGCTGAAATACAGAACACACCCTTCGAACCAACTTGTTCTAAACCACCTACTGCATAGTCGATACAAAGTGTTCATTTATTGTGCTGTTTGCGTGTAAGGGTATACTTAGACTTGAATGACTGGATAACAAGGAAGACCATATGCTGCTCCAACTATGTCAAACGGTGCTTTTCATATCAATTCTTGAAATCTGCTGCAAGCATTATCTTTCGCTGTCCTAAAATACTGAAAGATTTACAGTTGACTCCATGCCCGCTTACTTCATCACTAGATTGATGCAAAAATAGACTACCATTTGTGGTCCCAAGCCAACCTGTCCTGGCCAAAATGCACTCACCCTTTTTTCCTCCGATTGCATGCTACCGCAAGTAAGCCTCTTGTGCAAGTCTCCTAGCTGGGTGCTCCCACCCAAGCCTTGAGGCCAGTGTCAGCCACCAACACATTGTCCCTGGGTGATCCCACCATTCCCCTGTTAGCTCCCCAGGGGCAAATGGCAAGAGGGCAGTGGACATAGGTTTTGCTGGGAAATTCTGAATTACACTATTCGAGTCACGTACTCAGTCGCTATGAAAATTGCCCCAGTCCTAAGAGACACCTCCTGCAACAATTTTGAGCTGAAGGCAGCCAGTCCGTCAGCCCTGTGCACTCTCCCGTCACAGACAGCATGGTGCCAGCACACTGCTGTGATGGATGGAGGAGCTGCAAGGCTGAACTGAAAAGCTGCAAGAAAAGAGATGGGATGTACATCCCAAAATACCAAAATAAGATGTTCTCAGGTCCCATGGTCACAGAAATCTACTTGTAAACAGCAGAGACTGACCAGGTTTCCGGGACTCCTTAAGCATGTGGTAAACAAGCAGAAATCAACGAACCTATTTGCATTCCTTCTGCAAAGCAAGTTTTGAACCTGTCTCTCTAAAGGGGAAAATCTAATGACCTCCCATGCCTCCTGTGTCAGAGAGGTTGGAATTATGACAATATCTATACCGAGTGGTAAGTGCACAATAATTATTTCCAGATATATGTAAACGTGGCTGATTTTTTCCACATTAATTTTTCACAGAACATATGTACATTGCAGAGCTCAGATGTCTACTCAGCATTCAAATAAAGCATAAAGGGATTAAAAAACCCTCTCTGGTCTGTTAAGCCTCCTTGAAAGGCAGCGGATGGTATCTGCGTAACACTATAACTTGATTTTATTACTGAAATTCTGGGGATTTATGTAACTGTCCTGTTTTTTTCCAAGGTCTACATTTTAGTCCAGCTAGTTCAATCCCCAGTGTGCCTGCACAATTAAGTGAAAATAAGCACTAAATTTTGATGGCTGTGGTGCTACTTGAGTTTTTTATTACACCATATTAGAGATACCGGGAGAATCACGACACCATTTTCTTTCTAACCTAACTCCTGATGACTTTGAATAAATGAGTCTCATTCTTGCTATATGGCAGTGCTAATTCACAGAAAATATAGGAAAATTGGTTCACCTTTGCAAAATGCAAGAGCTGCAAGGGATATTCACCACACTAGCCTGGGTGACTGAGCCAGAAGAGGCAGTGGCAAGCTCAGGTCTTGCCTTGCCAACAAAACCTGACCATGAGATGTGCTGTGCCCCCATCTTGTGGGGACTTGGCACTGTTCCTTTTTTACCACACCAGTAGTCTCTCCTCATCCACCTGGAGGAAGGTGCTTCCCCTGGTGTCTCCAAGTAAACATTTTCTAGTCATGGGAGATAGGGTCAAGGGCAGCTACACCATTGGGGTGTGCCCTGGTCATGTGCTTTGTAAATGTATGGAAATGTGAGGGTTTTTAGCAAGTAGTCAAGGGAGAGAAAAAAACACCAGAGATGGAGCAATTTCCAGCCATTCCTGTGTCTGCAGAATGTATTTAGTCTTTGGATGTCTGCATATAGAGGGGAGATGCTTAATGGGGTTGTAAGGTATTCCCCTGCAGGTATACCCCCAGCTTGCACTGGGCCTTTGGCACCTGTCAATAAATGGTGGCTTTTAAACATTAGATGTGTTACCTTGTTTGATTGCTTGTCTGATTTCAAGAACTGCTGTCATTTGGAAGTTACACATGGTGTTTATTTTTAGAGATGAACCTGACCTTTACAACCTAAGCTGGATTTCAATTTCGTTTTCACCTCTGGGGAAGACCAATAACTAAAGATTTTTGTCTCAGCTGTAAACAAGGTGTCATGATCAGCTGTGACATTTACGTAAGACCTGTGCTCAAATAGTAAAATGTTTCCCTCAGGAGTCTTCAGATCTGGTACAACTCAGTCCATGCTCATAATATACAGTAGATAAAAAAGAACATATATCATCTAATTCAAGGTTCCTTACAAAATACAGACTAATCCTGTGAATTCTCCTCATATGACTAATCAGGCTGGTGTCCGTGGACTATTCATATATAGATCACCTCTGTTCATTAGCGTCAGCAAATTCTGACTAATGCTTGGTTCAGTTTATCTTCATGGATGCAACTCCACCAAAGAAATGTCTACACTAAACCAATCACCAAATTGTTTTATCATCTCTGATTAATGCTTATAATGACTTATTAATAGCATAAATAATTACTATGGAAGGAGACATTTGATTTTCCACTGCTCTCATCGGATCAAATATTTTATCAGTCTAATAGTTGATAACCAAACAACAGTATTGTTTACCAGATAATTTTTTGCACATGCTTTTTTTAGGACAGGCAGTAACTGGATACCATCACTTTTTGCTGCTTACTACTTCCTACCCTGTAAAGTTCAACAGCCAAGAGTTTAGACAGCTCCTGAATAAGCAAGGATGTGTAGATTATGCAACCATTGTTATTATAATTTTTCTGGATTAGGGGAGAGTTACCTTTGTATTTCAATGAGTTGCCTTTCCCTGAGCATTTCTCCTGGAAAAACAAAATAAACCAAGACATTTATGCTTCTTTCTTTAATAAATAGCATCCTCCAAGGCTATAAAAGGGAGGTGCCTTGTAATGGCCCTGGGGGACTCCCCCATGTCCTTTCCCCAGCAGCAGCCTTACCAACTCTGGGAAGACCAACCTCTTGGAAATATCCAGTCACAGATAAGAAGCTATTTTTCCTTTCCTTCCTTTTCCAGTTTTATTAACCAACACTTCAAAGTAACCAATTTTAACTCGTATTTTTGTGTGATTTGTACTTCACTTTTTCTTCTAGTACTGTTGCAGCTATGTGAGTTTGCATTAACTACTAAATATGCAAAATGGAAATCAATAGTCAGATCTTCCTCCACCTGCAAAACCGTTAGTATGTCTTCAAAAACCTGCTATACTCTTTTCTTGTATTATAATTGGCCCAGTTCCCTAAACATGTTTGCTGTCCTGATAAACACTGGGAAACCAAGTTTATTGGGATGTCTCAGATCTTTTCCTGCATCAAAGCTTTCAAAGATATCTCAACCATTATTACTATCCTGTACAGAATAATCAGAGAGGTAAAAAAGTCAAACTGTCATGTAGCTAAAATATCTCACAGAGTCTCACTCTGTCAGAGACTCCACAAAAAAATTAAATAATCCATATTGCTTTTATCTTATTTCCAGACCACCCACTTGCTCTTTGTACTGGATTTCAGTTACTTTTGTTATCAACACTAATTTATTATAGACTACCTAAAGAAAAGTCAACATTTATAAAAGGCCATATTTTTCAGGTTATGAAGGGAAAGATTTATTCTCATGTTTATACAATTATATTTCTCTTCAGCATATAAAATGATTTTAGGGACTCTGAGTAATGAAAAGTTTGGGAGAAGATAAAAATAAACCTTGATGTGTTTTGCTTCAACCAGCTACTAAGCAGTTTGAGTTCTGTGGGTTTTTTCTCCTCTTGTCCGCTTCTAGTCTGCGTCGTGAATCTGAAACATATGAGTAAATACTCAAAAACTTCCACTGTGGTCTTTGATGTTTGCAGTTCAGGAGGAGATTGTTCAGCTTTTCAACTCAGCATCTTGGAGGTGGTCTCTTAACAAGGTAAATGTAGGAAAAACTCTCAATTTACAAGGTAAAATAATGGATTAACATTGTGGGGGAAGGCTCCTTGTATTCCTTTTAAACTCCATTTACACAGTATTTGGTTCAAGGCAGTATATCTCTGATCACAGCATTCCTGCTGTGGAGCTGTGGATTATACAGGGCAAGGCAAAGAAGATAAAATATTTTTCAGGAATTATTCTTTGCAGCATTATCTCACCATCCAAGTTAAGGTATGATTTTCTTTTCCTCAGTAGGAGGCTCTGGTACATCTCTAAGAAATACTCAGAGAATAGAAATTGCACTTGTTCCCATCTATGACTGACCTCCATTCCTTGAACTTTGGCTTCAAATAATTTGATCAAGCATCATTACCAAGAGGCCAAAGCCAATTTTTTTGCATGCTAATCATTATTGTTGAGTGCAACACACTTATAGGGCTTGTCTAAATTGATGGGGAAGGCTTTCAGATAACTGAAGCTCCCCTTAAGTCATTAAAGTAATGACAATTTATACTGGTGAAGGATTTGTCCTTAACTGTATGATGAATCAGTCTTTACTACCACAGTGTTTTTTTTCCTTTCTTAATTAGAAGCAAGTAGTTAAAGAGAATTGATCATACATAAAAACAGAAAGAAAGGGAAAGTCAAGTCTTCAACCACAGAGATTACAGCAATACTCAATAATCCTGACATCAAAAGACTTCCTCCAGGATTATGCTTAGCTGCTTACCCAAATGCCTCACTTGTCCATTCCAGGTAAGATATGCAGGGCTTAGTTGTTATGATGTGGGTATCTATCTACTAAGAATCAGGGTAAAACCACAAGTTCCTTCTTCACTGGCTAACTGATATTAAAGACAGAACTCTAATCAAATGGTAACAATATTTAGTCACAAGCCACCTGGGATGATATTTGAACCAGCAACCTCATGGTACAAATAACACTCACCTTCCCATCCATGTTCTCCTATAATTGGCCAGGAAGACTGAAGGAACCTGTTTCCCACTGACACATAATCACAGCGCAGAGCAAATAACACTGTGTTTTGCCACATTTGTCATCTGACACACTGCTTCCGCCAGGACCAGAGCTGGTCAAGCCAGACTGCTGAGGGAAACTATGAGCCTGCTCACACTGTTAGATATGTTGTCTGCTGCATTTCTCTGGTTAATCCCTTTCGTTCCAGCTGGGGAAGGAGGGAACTGTGTTCAGTTGCTCCTCTCTAGCTTCAAACCCCCATATGGTTTCACTACCAGTTAGGCAAGTAAATCTCCCCAGAACAGCGCCGCTGTCATCATGAAAAGCCCCATGGGTGAGGAAATGGTGGCATCCTCTTTATAGCCATTGGGGCACAAAACTGCAGAGCTGGCCTATTGAACATGGGATTTTCCAGAGATCTCATAGGAGCTTGAGGTGACCACATTCTCTGCAAGGTCTTTAGGCACAGAAGCATTGCTAAATTCCTTGTGCTGTCTTAGCCTTCACATGCAGCAATTTAATGGCTTCTTACTGTGAAACTACTGAGTGATCGCAAGGAATGCAGCAACAAAATCCAGCAAAAGATTAGGCAAACCACCACTTAGTAGAGGTGTTGATAAATGCTTTCTGCAGAGTCTGAAGTCTCTGTTAACTATTCAAATGTGTTTTTGAAAGAATGATTTAACCTGCCAATTTATTTAATAACATTTGGTATACAAAGGTAAAAAAACCCCCAGTCTTATATTTCAGCCTCTAACTTTCACTGGGCTTCTTTTTCCTGTCACAGTCTTCTGTACTCCTACAGTAGTTTCTCAGCCTCTTGATGGTTAGAGTAGCATAACCCTGCATGTGAGATGGGCAGGCTGTTTATCTGCCAGGTAATACAGTTCCTCAAGTTACCCTGCCAGCTGTGAGCCTGGCTCCTGGGTCTCACTGACCTCATTTAGGCAAAAGAGCTATCCTTGGTTTGCATCACAACAGAACAGACTCAATAGATGACACACAAAAAAATATTAATTTCAAAGTCATATATTCATGCTATTGTCAGAAAGTAACTTTTAAGGTAAGTGTTATATTTTCTTCAGGGCTCATATTTTTTCAAAAAGGGATCAGCTCCTACCATGTCCAGTCCTACTGATATTGGTCAGTGTTCATGTTTAAATCCTTTTCTAGGCTAAGACATTTCAAGAATTTTCTCCCCAGGTTTTTATTTCCACTTCTTGCCCTTAGCTTGCCTCTACTAAATAGGATTTGGAGCTCTTCCACTTTACCCAATACCAAGAACCAAAATGGTGCTGCATGGGTGGTCAGCCCAAGCTCTCCCTGCCTCTGTGGAAGGCACCACATGACAGCTGTGCCCATCATCTCCTCCAGTAGCTCCCCAGCCACTGACTGCATGCCCTGGCCTGGGCAGCCTGCATGCCTCACAGCTAGAGCCTGCCTCCCAGAGAGCAGCAACAAACAGTCCCCCCAGCCTCCCCATTACAGCAGCACTACATTTTTATGACCCTGAAATATAAGCAGAAAGGAGGATACTCTATGAACTACAAATTGTGAAGTGTCACTATCAAAAGAGATGTGAATCAATTTCAGTGATAGCTCTTTTAGGTGAGCTTCTCCTGCTCTGAGATGAAGACAAATGGGATCAAGCCTGCTCTAATGTTTTGCTGTGCTTGATTAAATGCCACCCTACAGAAACAAGTATAAGAAAGGAGCAAAAAGCATGCTAGAGAACAGTTTCAAATGCAACAGCTGATAAATAGGTTTGAGGTCTCACCAATTCTGTTTGACTCTTCTTTGATCCCATCTTAGTCCACTTACATTGTCACTATGCAAATTCTGTCTGGTATTAAACTAGATGGTAATTGAATAAGAAAAACTAAGACAAATCATAATATGTTTTATATTTTCTGGGCTAAAATCTTGAGATCTACTTAGGATAAAGCTTATTCTAGTTTCAAAGATCCCCTCCAAAAAGACACACAATAATATATTACAGCCACAGTCCTAAGGATAAGAGTCAGCTGTTTACTGGAATTTTAATTGACAATTGGGTAATGGTCCAGACTGCAGGTCTCTGGGAGACAGAGTTATACAAGTGAGATTTGGCTCACTAATCTATACTGAAGCCTGCTGTACACTTTTTTGAAGTGTATTGGCATTTATGCCTGTAGAAATGCAACATTAGCCCAGTTGCCTTCAAACTGACACTTTGTTAGGGAACAGATAGCAAAAAAAAAAGTAGAAGTCAGATACAAGAAACTAAGTGCAATGAAGAATAATTCCCTATATATTCTCTGACTATGGGGTCACCATCAGTTAAAATGAGAAAAAAAACCAACCAGTCCTAAATACAAATGACTGACAGTGTCTAAGCAAAGTGGGCCAGACCCAACACATCATGGTCTTGTTTCAGCTTAGCCTTTTTTGATTTAAAAGCCAAATTAATTTGTAAAAGAGTGGCCTGCTTTCATCTATCACCCTTCCAAAATGCAAATCATGGCATGCAAAGATAATTTCAGCCTACTTAGGAACCCTGTTACTTTCAGTCATTCATCAAAGCACTAATATTGCCCTTTAGTCAGGGTTAGAAAAAAAGTTTTAAGAGCAGTGCATTAGCTTCACACATCATTAACTATGAGTGCCTCAGGCCGTACATTAAATGTTTGATGAAATGGTACTCATGCTGTCCCATATACCAGATAATCAAGACATTAAATATTACCTTTTTTTGAGGGAATCTGAGGCATAGTTGACAAGGTCATATGTATTGATATAGTCTATCTGGATTTCTTCAAGGTATTTGCTTTAGGAGCAGGTGATATTTTGTTTTAAAGGATTTTATGCAGAAATACCAGAGTACATACTAAAATAACTAAAAACTGCATCATTGGTGAATCTCATCATGTCTTAATGAGATGCATCTGTCACTGTGGCCATTCTAGTCTGGTCCATAGGGACCAGTGCTTGAGCAACATTAACAGTTTATCAATCATTTAGAAACATGAAATATTTGCTAGTGGCATTCACTGTAGATCACAATTAAAATGGTAGAATAGCAGCCTACGGAGGCAGAATGGTCTGAATTGCAAGGTCTGATGGTCACCATCCAACCTACACCTTGGACTTGGGGACTCAGGTAATAGCCACGGACTGGGAGACTCAGACTTGTGATAACAGCCAAAACATGTACTGTTGAAAGTAACCATCAGTACTACTACTAAAGGCTTAACTGCCATAACCCTGATAAATACAAAGAGAAATAATGAAGAGAGGAAGCAAAGGGAACTTGCTCCTGTGCACAGCCTCAGCAAAGCTGCTGTGGACTAATTCATTCTTTTCCTGTGCTTCTATATTGAGATGGATGTGGGAATCCAAGAGGAAGGACAAGAAGGTTCACAAAAATGTTTTTAACTTATCCAGCTTTTCAAAGACACATGACACAACATATAAAAGATTTATGATAGTCTGGGGTAAAGAGAGTACAGGTTTACTCATGCTGGAAAAGACTTAAGGCTTGAGAGTTGTGCTTAGATATATGAGACTATTTATACTTTGAAACAGCCTGTAAGGAGAATAGGGAACTTACTTATTACCAAGTGTGGAAATCAGATCTCCAAACACAGGTAACAAGCGGCATTTTGACATGCTCCAGGGAATTCAGCTAGGTCCCTGGATGCTGGTATGGAGGAATCTGGTGTCCTGAAGCTCCAGTCATGAGATACTGGCCAGCCCTCTGCCTGTCCCTGATTGTCAAGGGCACATCTGTTGGGATCTCACTCTAGCAGGGTTCAACATGAGATCAGACACTGCTCCAGAGGAGGCAGCTAATCTGCCCTCAGTAGAAACACCAGTGTATGGAGGTGAAGGCTGGAGGGCCAGCATGCTCACTTGCAGCCTCTCTTCCACATGGCCAGGACTCTCTCTGTTACAGACTCCCCTCCTCTGCCCAGCTTGGACATACTCACCCTAGTCCTGGCATTTCCAGTGCTATACTAAAACAGTGGTCAAAATAAGAGCTCAAGGTTCAGGTCCTCTGCTGGCCTCCTGCAGGGCTCAGGAAGGTGGGGTTTTTTTTTGCACTATGACTGAGCCACTTGTTAAGATGGCCCAGACATTGACCAGGATCCCACCACGTTGGGCTTGGTACCACATGTACTGAAAACACCATGAATATGACTCAGTGTGTCAGACCTCCTTCCCTTACTCCAAGGGATGTGATAAAGCAGCACTGGCAGATAAACCCTGCAATATGTCTTACTTATCTNNNNTGCAGTTGTGGTAGATTTGGGATCAGAAAGGAATTTTATTCAGCTTATACTGATAAAGATCAGAGATCTCATCTGTTTTCACCCTAGGGCATACAATTTAATCTTTAAGGTTTGAAAAGCTTAAATTTGAAGTCTTTCGACTAATATGAAAACAAATAGGTGAAAATTTTGAAGTTCCTTATATAAAAGAGGTATAAACTCTTGAACTACTTTTTCTTCTTCACCTTAGTCTCTATGGAATAAACTTCCGGAGCACAAATGAGTTGATATAGTCAAGGCAAAATGTGATTGACAATATAAAACTGTAAGTAGAATAATGTCAGCCATGTGCACACGCAGGACGTAAAGCAAATAAATGAATACATACTTCCAAACTTTCAGTATAGAGGACACTGGATGTGGAAAGGGCAGATTAAGACAGTTATAGTACATCTGGAGCACTACCTACTATCTATAGGTATTTTCACATGGTCCAGTGCAATATATCTCCATGCCCAGAAGGGGATCTACTCAGAGCAGGAGGACTACCTGCAGATGTGATGTGCTTTATCAGCACAAGTGCCAAGCTTATAACCTTTAGCTCTGAAGGGAGAACTTTCCTTCATGCATTCAAAAATACATAACTACAGAGGCACATAAGAGAAATCTTTTTGGAGCAAAACCATCTAGAATTTAAAAATAATTAATTCACTCTCTCTGAGTACATTTTTATATCAACCACTAACTGCTTAATTAAAAACCACTGATATCAGTAGCATTTTAATCACCAAAAATCAAAGAGGAGGTGCACTCTGGATTCCTCTTCTTTCTCCATAGGCATTTTATTTCTTGTATTCTGCCATTTTCCTTTGGCCCCATACCACTCTTGGCACAAAAGAAATTATCTGTTAATCATATTGCAGTTTTGCTAAAGAAGCCCAGTCATGGATTAGGATCTCATTGCACCAGGCTCTCTATAAACATGGAATGAAATGTTGATACCTAAATTAGGCTTTTGGTTGGAAGCTATTTGCAATCTTGACTGTAAAAGGATTAGCTTCACCTAAATGACACGGAACAGTGTGAGAGGTATGTCTGTGCATTTGTCTTATTGTTACAGCATTGAGGACATTTGAGTATTTGAAAAGGCCTATGAATGCATGCCATAATCTGGGCATTACACTGCCTTGTAACGCAGATGGGCAATGGGACAAACCCCATAGCACACCCAAGGCATGTGATTTTCTTACAGGCAAATCCTGTTTGCATAGTTTTCTTCTTTTATTTTAGGATTAGAACTTCTCTCTTCAGAAAAATAGTTTTTTCTGCCTTCCTTTTGAATTCTTTTCAGTATGAATTACCTGGTATGCTCCCCACAGCTCACTGCCTGCACTGGAATGTCATGTGGGAGCCAAAGAGCTTCACTTAAATGCCTTGTGAATTACCCCAGTGTTTTATTTCCCAAAACAACAGTCCTGCATTCTGAAGAGCACTCTGATCCCCAGCTCTGTAGTCTTTTGGTAGAATAAAGAAACATGCAATGTGTGTTTTGAGAGGCAGGGAAGAAAAATTAATTTCAATATTTCATACTTAATCATTAGATTTTTTGAAACATTCACCAAAAATCTCTTTCTATTGCAACATGCAGTGTGAATTGCATACATTTTAAAGCAGGAAAAGTACCTTTTCCTAATAGTTTTCTCTTTCTAGTTTCTGGCTTCTTCAAGATGCTGACAGAGCAGTAGATGGCAAACTTTGCAGTCTCATTTTGCATCAGTGGAATTTAGGACACAGTGCAGTGATTAAACAATCCAGTGGCAGGGGGGTATCCAAAATCTACTTCCTCAATACTGCAATGATGACTGTAAAATATACAAACCAATGCCTGTAACCTTCAGCACTTGGCCCCTTGATTCAAATCTGCTCATATAAGACTAGATAGGATTTGAAAATAGGGGAAGAGGTCTCATTATAGGGGGGACTACTGCTACAAGTGTAATGACTCCAAGAATTTCTAGAAGCCATTAAATTCCACTTCAAAACTAAGCAGCTGAAACAATAAAGTTTACCAAAACCAGGAATGTGTTAGCTTTCCCCAAAAGTCATAATGCAGACATGAGTTGCCCAAGGAAAACTCATGGCTCTTCTTCTGAGGAGTTTCAGGTGTCCATGAAAAGAGTCAGAAATACCAGAGAGTGAAGGCAGCAAAGACACACCAGATGCAAACAGATGCTGCCTGTCATCTGGCAAAAACTCTGATAGAGAGCTTTAGGATTAAAGGCTAACTGTGATTGATTTGTGAATGTCAATGTATTTCTACAGTGAGGTTTTTTTAGATGACGCTGATTGTGAAATAGCTCCAGGCTGTTCTATAATACCCAAGAAATGCCAAGAAAAATTACGCAACCTGCTACTAAGTCAGTAACAGACTCACGGAAACTCTGGTAATTTCCTGTTCCCATGGCAGAGACAGAGGGAAGATAGAAAGGAAAAAAAATTGTGCCCTCTAAGATAGTGACTAGCTGCCAGATCACCCAGGCAGAGCCTTTACTGAAGCTGATTTCCATGCATAAGTGGGACAGCTTTAAACCAAAGACCACCTCATGTTTTGCGAAAAGTGGGGTTGAACATGCAGGTAACCTACCATTTTGTCTAGATCCTTACTCAAGCTGTTGAAATAAAAACCTGCTTTAGAAACGCTTGTGTCACAGAAGCTATAAATCATAAACAAATGTGTACATGAAAGTGAGCACACAGGAATGACGAGGGAGAATGCTGGAAAGGTCCAAGAAAAAGCCCCTACTGGTGTCTGCTGGGACAAAGAAAGGTGTCATTGCAAAGAGTACATCCAGAGTTCAAGCCCCAAACACAGCAACCCAGGTGAGTTTCCATCATGGGTTAAAAATGAGGAAATTTTCTGGGTAAAGAAATATTTCCCTATTTGATCTGTCTCATGGTCAGTTTGTAGATTCTGCATCAGTGAAAGTGTCTAGATCTCACATTGTCTTCTCAGCCCAAGCCAAACATCTTATGGGATTCAATATCTGTTGGGCACCTGGGTTGAAAAATAATGTCAAGTTTTGTAATACTGAGGTTCTAGGAATGCATTTCAAGTATTACATGCCTATCCCATATGCCAGACTGTCATACTAGTTGCCCCTCCCTTGCCATCTGCTTCTATGTTCTTAGGCTTCAAATTCCCTTTACCTGCTAACATAAATAAATGCTTTAAATAATTGAACAATTCCCACTGTAAAGCTTTATTCAAGCACTTTGTTTGCTTTTATAAAAAATCAGACTAAAATATAGCATGAAGGTGTTAGCCCAGATGCAAAATGCTTTATACTTGAAATAGAGCCCATTAAGAAGCATCTGTGATGACAAAGCTGCATCTTCATCTCAAAAGCTTTTTAGTAGGTTTCAGTTATTTTCCAAATGAATTCTCCAAGACAGTTCTATTTAGGTTAATTTCCAGTGTATCCAACAGCTCTGTAGCTAGGCACCATTAACAAAATAAATCTAGGAGAGTTAATTCATTTTTCTTAGGTAAATAGTTGTAAGGAGAATGTGCTTCTCTGACAAATGTTTGGAAATTTCTGTTCTCATGATGTTAACAGATTGCAGAAAAGAAACCCAATTGTTTTATTATAGAAATCAATGGAACTTGCTAGGAGACAGATTATCGTTTTGGAAGAAAAGCACTGATTGGGCCAGTGAGGCTAGCATAAGGAAAGAGGTTTTCAGCCTTGCTTAGAAGAGGGAGATGAACAATGAATTATGACCTGTTTTTCAGAGATGTTGATCAGCACCTACAAGATTCGCTGGCCACTTCTGAAAACAACACTGCACAGGGAGGTAGGAGGAAAGAAGAAGGGTTAATCAGTAAATGTCAACTAGAGGAAATGTCAAAATGAGACAGTGCTTAAAAACATTGCCCCATATGATTTGGTCAAGCCTACATAGCGTGAGAGTGAGTGAAGGATTAAAACTAGAACTCATGGTTGCACCTCCACGGTGCCGTGCCCACTGGTCTCAGCCAACCCTTTTGGGAGAAACTTAGCACAGCACAAGGATTTGGCTGTTAAAATGCCCCCAGTTCCTGAAGCAGGAAGGAGTTGAGTCCAATCCTTAATTCACTTTGGAGTGAGGTGCTTTGTAGGAAATCAATCACTGTGAAATCCCAGGTGGGAAAAAGGATTTTTCATGCTAAGGGGTATACGACTATCTTGACACCTGGGTGATGTGTTCTGGAAATTTACCAAGCAGCAGATTACTGCCCCAGGTGAGAAGACAAATTTCAGCAAGTAATCCATATTATGTGCCATGCATAGTGAGAGAAAGAAACATTTTGTAAGCAGTTAATTGTATGGGATGATGTTACAGTGTTATGCCTAAAGGCAAGGGTACACTGCACTTCTTCCAGCTCGCTAACACCCGTGTAGGGGCTTTTACTGTGCAGCAATACTCCAGGCAGGAAACGGGGATGAGCAAAATTAAGGAAAATATCGACAGATAAATAAGGCAGTTTGGCAAAGTACATCCTTCAGTACTTTTCACAGATTTCTATAAAGTATCAGAAGGGGTTAAATTTTGTGAAAATTAATCTAGAGCTGGATTTCTGTTCAGTAGTAGGACTAGGATGAAATGTGGAATTTTCATCCTCAGACGCTGTATATCAGTTTTGTTCAGCAGGTAACCCACAAATTTATTTCCATATTTATGAGAAGCATTCACTTTCTACTGTCTAAGATGAAGGAATAAAACTTTCAGTCTATTACCTGTTTTATGTTAGAACCTTTTAATATTAGAAAATTTTAAAAATTTTAAAATTTTAAATTACATTTCATTTCCACTATTTATTTTAGATCCTAGAAGTCTTTGGAAAATCACAACTAAAATGGATAATGTAAAGTGGAACATGCTTCCATGATGTGGGGTTTTGGTCAATAAACACTACGGTTGGAGTTTTTCCCCCTTGGAAGATGGAGTGCTTCTAAAACCCACCTGAAAAGTTCTCAGCTGAGAGCAATACTGAACTAAAAAAAAACCATCATCATACATGGCATTTGTTAGCAGACCATCATGTAAAAATTTCTAAGAAGAGCTCCTAGAGAGGGATAATGGGCTGCTCTACATGGCTGTCTGCTCAGTGCCATGGCAGCTCCATTAGGTTGGGAAGGCACTTCTCTGGCCCACAGCACTCAATGGTACTGAATTTAGATCTAAATTGAATAGAGGGGTTTGCCACACAGTGTTTCATGATGTTTGCCTCTTGAAGGTAAGATGTGTTCATCTGAGGTTATGAAAAGACTGTGGTTGCTTTGACTTCAACATGGAGCCTGCCCTGGATTTTAGGCCCAAATCATGCTCCTACCGAATTGAAAAACAAAAAATTAGAAGACCTTTTAGATAGAAACTGGCCCTTTTCTATATTTTACAGCTCTTGGGTTACAGCAGCCCTGAATACAACTAAATTAATACAATTAATCAAAGAATTTCATTTAACATTGAAATCTGGAATTAATGTGAATTAATGTGAAGTGATCCAAAATGAAGATGATTAAACAAAAAAATAAATAAGCATTAAGAGCACATTACATAAGAACATAGGGAGAGCTCCACCAGATGAAACTGGACGTCTGTCTCATCTGCTGCATGCCAACAAAATGTGCTCTGTCATGCTGAGTACTATCTTATCACTCTGCCAGTCACTGACAGTAGGAAGAAATGCCAAGGTTTGGCCTCATGCTCAGTGGAGGGGCACGTTGCTTGATGGCAGCTGTAAAAATTAAGTCATCTACTGTATCATGCTTGTGATGACTTATAAGGAACAATGTAACTGATTAATAAGAATCTGAGTCAGGACTAACTTGAGTTTCAGTGAAACCAGACCAGCTAGCTTCACTCTGCTACATGCTGACATGACAGTGCTCTGTCTCAGGTTACAATATTAAAAAGAAATTAAAACCACGACAGATTAAAAGTGCTTCTTCTTCTGAAATATATTTTTATTAAAAGTGAAGGTTTCTTCAGACTTCTTTTCACGTTCTATCTCCTCTTCTATCACCCTCTATGCACAGTTCTGAAATCCATCTGAACTACTTGCCATGTTTCTTTAAGTATCCCTGTCCCTACACTGGAGAAGCAGACTTCCAGAACACCACAAGCCCAAGTACTCTTTCCATTGTATAGGAGGGAATCTCCACAATTATTCTATTGGTCTAAGAAGTCTCTCTAACATTAAGATTATGCTGAATTGTGCAAATGTTTGTTCAGTATGGAAATAACTCGTCTGACCAGAAAAGTTTAATGATGTGAAGAGCTGTAGGCCTCTCACTTTTCAGATAAGAAGACCATTTCTGAAGACAATGTACAAGCTGAACATTGCTGCTGTTGCTGTAAGGGTAAGCAAGCAGAGGAACCACATCACTGCAGTTGTTCATGCCAGATCACAGAGCTAATTTGTAGCTGCCTAAATTCATTTACATTATTGTTTACATGTCAGCAACATGGTGCTTTACAGGTAGGCATGAAGACTGAATGTGATGGCAGTTTCAGATCCTACATTTGTGAGCAGCTGTTCTCACCTCCAGGAAAGGAGGCTGCCAGTTTTATTAGTGTTGTCACCTGAGAGGACATCAGCAGCTGGGTTTCCACCCTGCATCAACATAACCTGTTTAGGGTACATAATAGCAGGAGAGTGAAGGGAAAGTTGCATTATGTGAGGTTTTATCTAACCAATACCTAAGTAAGGAGAGAAAGTCCATTTTGATGAGTCTGTAGAGGAAAAAAATGCAATTTTTTCAGATTCACATAGCAGCAGTGACCCTTTTCCTTTGTCCTTCAGTACAAAACACTTTCCAAACATATGGAGATTTGCAGAGTAGAGGAGAAAAGGCATGCAACCCAGAAGCTCTCATCATTATATAAGAAATTATCTATTCATAGTTAAAGTAAGTGATACATTTTGCTGCACGGTGAAAGCTAACCATAGCTAACTCTGGATTTTTATAGCTTTTCAACATGAGCAGGATAAAACGCCATATGGCGCTCTTGTAACTGGGCAAAGTCTCTGAAATCAGCATGATTCCCTTTCCAACGCACTTGGTGAGGCACGCCTGTGCTAGGCCATCTCCCTGCCTGCTCTGGCCTTGCGCAGGGCATCCTCGCCCAGCCGGGGACCGCAGGAGCTGCTGGTGCAGCACCCGAGCCCCGAGCCGCCTGCGCTGCCCGGAGCCTGGCGGCCGCCAGAGCAATTTTTGGCCGTCGTTGTATCCGAAGAGCAAAAATCAGAAAGTGGAACTTGACCCAGTTTATGAAGCGATCTCCTCTGTCTCTTGCTGCCCTCTGCTGTCACAAGCCCGGGCGGCTCGGAGCGGGCTGCCAGCCGCGGAGCTGCGAGGCTGGAGGAGCTGCCTGCCACCGGGATGGCTGCTCACTCCGAGGCACAAAAATCTGCCCGTGGGGGAAAAAAGAAAGCTGAAGTCCAGCCACCCAGGCAGGTGAAGCCAGTCATAGGGTTTGAAAACCCGATTGCTCTGAAACAACTCAGAATTTTTTTCTGGGGGGAGGCGGGGACTTTACTCATGCTATGTTGGTGTGGGACATCGAATGCTGGGTGTAATGTGCAAGCCACATGATGCATCGGCTTGATCCATCCTGTGCGTTGCTCTAGGAAGGAAGAGCACTCAGGAGCCAAGGGTCCTGTGGCATCTTGGCTGTTCACAACACAATTGTAATGGTTTTAAAAGTTTTTAGCACAGCAAATATAACTGAATCCAAGAAATATTAGTGAATCCAACAAGTTCGAGTCATATTACTTTCACCTTTAGCAGTTGTAATCAAAGGGAATCTCTCAATTGCATTAACTCAGCGGGCTAAACTTCTTGGGTCAGTCACCTCTTTCTGAAAATGCACTCTTACTACAGCAACAAACCTCTATCGAGCAGAGCTGAGGCTTCAGGGATATTTCTCAAATGTTTTTGCAATTGCATTGAGTGGACTCAAAGCCTATGGGTTGAACACCAAGTGACCTCTCTTGCTGCTCTGTCCAGCCCATGATGCTGCCCACAGTCGAGCCACCGAGGTGCTCAACAGGACCCAGGCATTGAGATTCAGAGGAGGCCACCTAGGGGCAAATGCAACCAGAGCTCACTGTTGGTTCATCCTCTCACTTTTACTTCAAGCACCACTTGTTCTTCATGCTCCTTTAACAAGTACTTGCAGGAAGAGCTGAGGTACTCCACAGCAAAATTTTGGTTTCTTACAAGGTTCATTTGATATATGCTCTCTTACATGTATTACAAAGCACTGTTGAGGCAGCCTATCCTGCAGAAAATACAGGTAGCACTGAACGTCTTGGTGCAAATGAAGCTCCAATGCAGGGTTATTTTCAGCTGCAACTTGATTGCATCAAGGTCTTCTCTAGATTAAAAAAAAAACCCAAAACGTTTTAGAGCTGAACTGTAACTAGAGGTACAGCACGCCCAGAAGACATTGAAGACTCCTCCTGACAGACTTCGCACTGTTGTTCCTCTATCATATATCCTACCTGGCACTGGGAAATAAGTGAATCTTATAGCAGCACCCACAGATCACCAAACACCCAAAACACTCTCAATCAAAGATGATGACTCTCCAATTCTTATGTAATAATTTAGGAAGCTGCCTTTTTTTTTCCCCCAGAACTTGGAATAGACACTGCAAATTGTGTAAAGCAGTTTAGGGCAAGGATTTTTTTTTTTTTTTCTTTTTTTTACAACAGCGAAGAGTAAAAAATATCCCTTGGCAGTTTTCTCTCAGACATCTCTCAGAAATTGTGGGAATTTTACAATGAGGAAAGAATATCTGCAAGAAGGCCATTCGTATCCTGAACCATTAGCTGGATGTCAATGAAATGCACTTACAGTCCTGGACCTTGTTTTTAAAAACATTACAGGAAATCTGGTCTAGCCCTCGAGGCACTGGAGCCCTCCTGCCAAAATCCTAGTTGTAATTTTTTCCTGCAGATGTCAAGCACACCCATGACAATGGGAAAGGGAAAGATTTCGTGATAAGGAGGATGATTTGTCACTTGGACTGTGAGCTCAGAGAGGAAAACTTAAATACTGAAGGTACTTGTACTGTGGTGAAATGCCTCGGGAAGGAGGACTGGGAACTAAAGAGAGAAATGTGGGATAGTCAAGACCTGGGGTTCGAGCAGACTGGTGAAGAAGCTTCAGGGAACTGCAAGAAGATTGTGCTCTGAGGGCACACTTGCCTCCAGACCCTGGAAATTTATCTCAGTTTACCCAGTCCCTCTATTTCTCTGAAGTAAGCAAGCATCCATGACACCATCTGGCAAGAGAACTGTTTCAGCCCCTGCATTGTTTTTCACCTGTAATATAAAAATAGAATCACCCACAGGGATTTGCTGAAGAAAAACTTCGAAATATTCATGAAGCCCTCAAATACACCAACAAAGAGCACCACAGAAAACTAAGAAACTAAATGTTCGGTGTTCACCCAGGACTTTGACTAGCATGCAGCAGAGGCAGATAATATACATCCTACCATCTGAATAAAAAAGAATATTGAGCCATGACCCATTGATTCATTTGCCAGGACTGAATGAGGCAAGGTTGCCGGGGAAAGGAAAAATTATGTCTTGTATCATCCTGTATATAATACCTAAGAGGACTGAATTGCTATTACATATTTAATTTGGCATTTCCTAGCTTTTGAAGGTAGAATTTTGCAGTGTGAATTATAATCCTTTCCTGTATCTCATTTAGTAAGCAATAAATAAACAGGAGAAGATTTGAATTGGAGCTCTTGGGATTTCAGGTCTGAAAGGAAAGGAGGTGGATGAGATTTCCTCTAAAGCTTTGATATTCCAAAGTCAAGTGACTGACATAAAGCCAGCAAATGTAAATGTAGAGGCAGACAGGCCCGCCCTTGGTGCTTGGGCTTTTTATTAAGCCTGCAAAATGGTTCACACAAAGCAGCCTTGGTTCTTAAGCACTGCTACAATATAAATAAATAATAAACATTTGAAGAAGAAATACAACCTTGACGTGTTACTTAGAGTTTATTTTATGTGTGGTCTCATTCTTCGATCTGGGTTTCCTATTTCTTCTGGAGCTTGTTGTTGTATTTGTTTATCCCAGGCAAGAGGGATCCTACATGAAAATATGCAATAGCTGACATTTGCAAAAGAATATTGCAAAAGGAGCACTAGCCCTGGGCAGAGTAATTCGCATTCACACATGAATCATTTGGATCACTAGCTGGCAGGGTACTCCCTGTGAATGAGGGTAACTTGCTCTACAGAATTTGCTCTTGGCCAGGTCTTCTTGGCATGTGCACCTCTACAAAATAAGAAAGAGGTTAGCCAAGGTATCTATGTATGACACTACCAGAAGAGTAATAAAATAGAAGATAGATGAGTTAGTGGGTCATTTTTAACATGTAAATTTTTTAATGCACATGGAAGGGGACTTCAGTCTGAATTTCTAATACCATATTATCCTGGACTCTTTTATGACCACCATCTTCATTCTGTTGCTTAAGGGGTTTTGGCCCATAAATCATTTTGGTTGTAGTGTTGCTATTTATACATACAAACCTGCAAAGGATAATTACCGCTGAGACCATGCTTGTGGATTTGAGTCTCATGTATTTTGTATCATGTTGCTAAACTAAAAGATAAGAAAATATTTTGGAGTAGAAAGGAATGAGGAGGGAGGATGACTTCCTCTTTTTTTCATGTTATGAAATAGATAAGAATCTTACCATTTAAGAAGTACAGCAAATCATTGAGGGAAAACATGAAGCTGTCTTGCAGCATGCCAGAGCTTGTTTGGAAGAGTTGCTAAAATACAAACACTAAAGGCTTAAGTGATCCCATTGTTTGCTTGTTTTTATTGAAATGACAGAAAATGGAAAAGCTGGTGTATAAATACATAATTGTATTTAATTGTATTATGTAGACTATACTGATGAAAACCTCATCCTAGTAGGAAAATGGGAGGATTTTATTCTATAAGAAACATAGAAAGGTATTTTTCCTTTTTTACCCCCACAACTCAGGTGGATCCATTTATTTTAACATGTAGGATAGTTGAATGTACTTTTACGTTTCTTGCCCCAGTGCTGTTTTGTGCATGGGATTTACGCTCTTTTCATCATGCCAGAGTAAACTGGCAGGGAAGGTCTAATTGCCTGTTGCAGAAGGTGATGATCACTAGGATCACCACCATCCCCACATGCAACACCTAAGCATGATACTGGACAGCAAGAAAGGAGTAAGACTCTGGTTTGGGCAGTAAACGCAATCCAAGACTGTAACACATTATTTTTTCATGGTGCTGTATCATGCTTCAGACACCTCTCCCCAGGACAGTTCTGGCAGCCAGGACATGCCAGGAAATCACAGCTGGGTTGGCATGGCTCTGCCTGCAAACATGCCAAGCCCACAACTGCAGAGGCTCCAGGCAGGGTACAAACACAGCGGGCGTGAGGGAGGTACAACACTACCTGGATACTTCACCTTAAATGTTATTGCGTACTGAAAAAATACTTCCTTAAGGCAATATTTCTCTTAACATAGGCTGCAAGGGTTCTGTTTATAGGCAGATTTCCATTATCGCTCTCTGGTTTTACATACTATTTTAATGTCTCCCAAATTCTGCTTTGGGGAATGATCCTTTCCATGTTTGGTCTCAGTCCAGGGATGAACTGTGCATGCTGTGTGGAAATTGCTGGAAAATTCCCTTCAGCTATTTTTCAGGTATAGCAGAGGTGGCCCCCCATCCAATCCAGATACACATTTTTTTTTCAGTTTGAGGGATTTTATTTTCATTCCCTTCCCCTCCCCTCAATTGCTGAGTGTTTAGCATTGAAAAAAAAAACCACCAAAACAGCAGTCTCTCACCAAGTGCCCCAAGGATTTCTCATAGTAAAGCCAGGCAAAGATAACAGGGAATGCTACGGAACAATCTTTATATCAGTTGTCTTTAATAAAAACTGAAGATTTACACACAAAGGCAAAAAAAAAGGAGAGTGAATAAAACACAGATCTTTAAGTTTCCACTACAAAGCCTGTGTTAATCTTTTCCTGTTTAAGAAACAGCATTTTTAAATAGTACTCTGCCAGCTTAGTTTGAATTTTGCTGTGATTGATAAAAAGGAAATGTCCTGGAAATGTTTTTTCCTTAACTAGAGTTAACCTGAGTAAGAGATGAAGTGTGTACCATTTTTTCTTCACCTTTTTGTTTCTTTGTTTACCAGTAGTGTTTATCTTTAAACTTCAACAGCTTTAGAGTGTTGAGGAGGAGCTAGTTTGACGGTACCTTAAAACAGGTCACACCTGTGAAAACATATCTCTGGCCCTGAATCGGCACCCTGATCTCACATTCATAGGCATAAAACTGGAATTTCTTTACATTCACACCAGTGTTTCAGAGATCAGCATCTGGCCTAAAAGATTTAAACTGTTACATTTTTGGAGCTTGATGTTGATGCTGGCTGCAGTTTGGTTTAATTTGATGTAAAAAGATACTGTTTCAACAGCTGGAGAATCAACTCCAGACAAAGCATACACAATGTTATAATTGCCCTCCTCCATTATATTGTGGAAATCAGTTGTAATGCTGTTCTGGAGGTGAAAATCCACTTTTTGTAGAGTTTTGGCTCCGAGACCCAGACTTCCACTTTCTCTATTTCAGAATCAAGCAGAGCCAACAAAAGTGCCAATATCCTTTTAACATCACCCAGATGGGCAGTTAAGGGGAAGGCTGATCCTAAGGCCACCGTGGAGGAATCCAGGACGGAGAAAGCCAGACAAGACTCATGGATGGCTGGAAAAGCTTTGCCCTTTGGGTGTCACTGGGAAACAGAGGCCCTCAAGTATTGACTGTCTAATTCCACCACAGGAATCTGATACCATGAAGCTATTTTATCAGTTGAAAAAATAATTGCTGCCTAATAAGCTAGAGCAGGGTCAATAGCCGTTTGTCTTCATTTCCTTTCTGTAGTGTTCACGCTCATTAGTTAGCTTCTAAATCTTCCTCCCCTTTCAAATTTGTTTACAGCAGCAGGGAGCCAGTAAAAAGCTAGAACAGGCATGCTAAAAGCATGCCTGCCAAAAGTACTCTTGTGCTAATAACAGACACATTTTCAGTCATGTATTTGTTTTGCTAGGTCCTTAACTCTTGATTTTTGTCCAAAAAGACAGTGGAAATGTTGAAGATGTGTCAGATCTCACCATATGGTGAAAGACCTGGATTCTGTAACATGGTTTATCGAAGCTGTTTCTTTTCACATATCCATTTGTTTTCAATGTCATTGTTTAAAATAAAAGGGAAAAAAACCTTACTTTACACGAGATTTGTCAGAACATGTTGTGTTTCTGCGCCTGGATAGTCCTCCTCTTTTCCACAAACAGATTTCTGAAAGGTATTTTTTTTGAGTTTTCTCAATGGCCATGGACAGTTGGAAAAAATAGCAACAAACCTAAACCTCCTCCCTCCATCTTCAGCCACAGATACCATTGCTATCTAACTATCAAACTCACATGTGGCCATAATCTTTCTGTTTGTATCTAACTCAGAACCAAATAAAAATCTGTTTTCTGCACATAGTTCAGACATAGTCTGAAAGTGATGGTATAAAAGAGCTACAAGAAGTGCTGATGTAGTTTAAGTCCTGACATTAGGACTGTTCTGTGCCTTCAGATGGACAGGGAAGAGATTGTTTGTGACCCTCTGGGCTGCCTGTTCCTGCCAGCAAGGTGTATGCCTGCCTGTGGAGACATCTTGCACCTCAGCTTGAGGCGCATTATTTACTAGCACCCTATTATTGACTTGAGCCCAAGTAATAAAAGTCAATGGCATTGCCCAAGTCAGTCCTGGGGCTACTAGGAGTATGGGAAATGAGAAGGAAAAGCCAGAGCAGAAGTGAAGGATGGTGTTGGCAAGGAAGTAATGCAAGGAGGACAAGAGGCAGCAGGTGGAGCTGGCAGAAGAGAACAGAGGTGATGGGAAGCAAGAGGAAGGACAAGAGAAGGCAGCCGCAGGAAAGTTAGGCTGCAAAAGCTGTTGGCGACTACCTTATTAGTTCAATTTACTGCATGGTTCAGGCCAACATCTCTGCCAGTCATTCCTGCACCTGGTCCTACTCACTGCTGCTGATGTGCAACGGTTGGAAAGACATTCATTCTTGACTTCTAAACACTCAGTAATAAGGATTCATCATATGTTGCTATTAAAAACATATACCATCTTTCCAGCATAATTTTGTCTGGGTTTGGATTCCAGAGCTGAAAACTCCTTCTGCTGTTATAAATCTTGAGTCTTCTATTCTCAAAAAAAAATGATTTCCTTATATAAGTATTTTGAGATTGAGATAGTGATCTGTTAAGTTTTTCTTCAGTCTCTCACTATAAGGAAAATTTTCCAGTTTGAATCATTACTGTAGTTTTCTTCCAAAAAACTTCCCATTTGTCAATGTTCCTTTTGAAAAATGTGGACTCAGAAAGAACTTGAATTTGCTAATCCAGAAAAATAATAAAAACAATAGTGCCCTAAAATATCCTGACTTTGGCCTAAAAGCCCAATACCCAGCACACCCCTAAGCATTGAGCTTTTAGAAGGGAACTGGAGTACAGACCCACCTCTGACTGTCACTCTGTTTGTACATGAGGAATCAGATCTTTGTGGGATTAAACCTCTTATTTGAAAGAGATGTTTTGAAACCTTCATCATCTCTATCTTTTGTTTTGCTTTTTCCAGACAAAGATGAGATTCTTATATAAACAAATGAATGTCAGAATTGCATTTGTCTCAAATAAGAAACCTAAGCCTGCTGAAACTTTCAAACTTGAATAGAAAGAAAGAATCAGCTAAATCTACTCAGATGAAAGTCTTGGATGCTAGGCTTCTCCAAAGAAAAATCTGATTATTAACAGACTGACTTTCCATTTTGAGGAAGTGAAGAAATCTTAGTTTTGGTGATTGCCATATGCTCTTTGTACATGGAATACAGACTTTCTTTTCATATTCATTTTTCTTAGTGCTGTAACAGAATGCTTTTTATATGTCTTTGAAAAGATCCCACATTTTGCTAATTTTTTACTACAGAAAACTTTCAAAACTTGAGGATGTTCCAACAAAATACTGCAATGAGCTTTAGACAAGACTTCCTTTCATTCTTTACTTGTCTTCACTTAAGACCATTGCTAGAGTGAGCTGACCATTTTGTATCCATATCATAAAAGTTAATAAAACAATTCCAGGTGCAGGTCACTCCCTGCTTGCCCCAGTGAGGAACTTCACAAAAATTACTTGTACACAACAGTCACGTTACTTCATTTGTAACAGGAATGAATACAGATAGTCTAGTGATTAAAGTGTTATTCAAACAAACGAGGAAAAGGGTAATCAAGTATTGAGTATGCTTCTGATGTTGACAACTAGACTGTCAGCTGGGCTGGCAATTGGCCAGGCTTAAGGGCTAGTGATCAGTAGCATGGTAGCTGGTTGGCATCTGGGAATAAGCAGAGTCCGCCTGAGGCTGATACTGTTCAGAGGCTTCTTCAGCAGCCTTGATGATGAGACTGAATTCATCCACAGGAAGTTTCCTGACAATACTAAATTTAAGATTATGAACACTAGAGTTTCAATCCAGAAGGACAGAGTTTCTCAACTCTGGCATGAGGAAACCCTACCAAGTTCAAGAAAAAGTTTTGCACCTGGGTCAGGATAGTCCTTCACTTTTACACAGGCTGTGAACCAAATGCATGCACAGCAGCCCTGCTGAAAACAACCTGGGCATGCTGTGGACACCATGCTGAATATGTACCAACAGTGCAAAGCAAACCTCATGCTGGGCTACATGAGGAAGGCTATGGCAAACAGATGGAGGTAAATTATTCTGCTTCTCCCTACTCAGCACTAGTTAGGCTGCACTTGGTATCCTGTGTCTAGACTGGGGACTCCCAGTTCAAAAAGGACACTGCAAAGCTGGAGAGAAAAAAGGCAGAAGGCTGAACAAGATGCTCTGGCACCTCAATGTCTTTTCTGTAGTGAGGGGCCCAAAACTGAACACAGTATTCAAAGTATAGCCTCACCAGTTCCAAGTGCAGGGCAATGATGCCTTCCAAAGTCCTGCTGGCCACGCTATTTCTGATACAAACCAGGATGTTGTTGGCCCTTTTGGCCACCTAGGCACACCGCTGGATCATGTTCAACCAGCACCCCAGGGTCCTTTTTCACTGGGCAGCTTTGCAGCCACTCTTCCCTAAGCCTGTAGTGTTGCATGGGATTGTTGTATGGGACTCAGCCATCCAGCCATTTTTTCATCCAGTGAAGAGTACACTCATCCAAGCCATGAGCAGCCAGATTCTCCAGAAGAATGCTGTGGGAAAGGGTGTCAAAGGCTTTACTAAAGTTTAGATAGACCACATCCACAGTCTTTCCCTCATCCACTAATCACACCACCTTGTTGTAGAAGGAGATCAGATTAGTGAAGCAGGAGCTGCCTTTCATGAACCCGCACTGACTGAGCCTGATCACCTGCTTGTCCTGTATGTGCCATGTGATGGCACTGAGGATGATGTACTCCATAACCTTCCCCTACACCAAATTCAGACTGACAGGCCTGTAGTTCCCTGGATCCTTCTTCTGGCCCTTCTTGTAGATGGATGTCACATTTGCTAACCTCCAGTCAACTGGGAGCTCTCTGGCTAGCCAGAACTGCTGATGTATAATTGAAAGTGGCTTGGTGAGCACTTCCAGCAGCTCCCTTGGTACCCTTGGGTGGATCCTATCCAGCCCCATAGAGCTGTGTGTGTCTGTGTGGTATAGTATGTCACTGACAATTTACTCTTGGATTATGGGGCTTCATTCTGCTCCTCATCTCTGTCTTCCAGCTTGGGGGGCTGGGTAACCAGAGAACAACAGGTCTTACCACTAAAGACTAAAGCAAAGAAGGCATTCAGTACCTTAGCTTTTTCCTTATCCTTTTTCTCTATATTTCTCCCTGCATCAACTAAAGGATGGAGATTCTCCTTAGTCTTCCTTTTGTTGCTAATATATTTATAAAAATCTTTTTTATTGCCTTCACAGCAGCAGGCAGATTAAGTTCTAGTTGGGCTTTGGTCCTTTTAAGTTTCTCCCTGCACGACCTCATGACATCTTTGTAGTCCTTCTAGGTAGCCTGCCCCTTCTTCCAAAGGTCTTAAAATTTTTTTCCTGAATTCCAGCCAAAGCTCTCTGTTCATCCAGGCCAGTCTTATTCCCCACCAGCTTATCTTTTAGTACATGGAGACAGACTGCTTCTGTGCCTTTGAGGTCTCCTTCTTGAAGAATGTCCAGCCTTCCTGGACTCCTTTGCCCTTCAGGACTGCCTCCCAAGGGACTCTGTCAACCAGTCTCCTAAACAGGCCAAAAACGTCTGCCCTCCAGAAGTCCAAGGTAGAAGTTTTGCTGATCCCCTTAGTTCTCCAAGAATTGAAAACTCTATAATTTCATGATCGCTATGCCCAAGACAGTCTCCAACCACCACAACATCCACAAGTCCTTCTCTTTTCACAAACAACAGGTCCAGTGTGGCACCTTCCCTAGCTGGCTCACTCATGAACTCTGTCAGGAAGTTATTTTCCATGCACACCAGGAACCTCCTGGACTGTTTCTTCTCTACTGTATTGTATTTTCAACAGAAGTCTGGTAAGTTGAAACCCAAAATTCTGCAGGTGA
>JAVSBS010023580.1:63882-87240 GCA_033124195.1 Coracias cyanogaster | reverse complement strand
GCTTCTCTTGTGCAGCTCAGCAGCCCCAGGGCTCTCAGCCTTTCCTGGGCACAGAGATGCTCCAGGCCCCTCAGCATTTCTGGAGCCTCCTTTGGACTCTCTCCAGTAGTTTCTTTAACTGGGGAGCCCAGCACTGGGCCCAACACTCTGGAGGCGGCCACACCCTTCTTGATGCACCCCAGGAGACCATTGGCCTTCTTGGCCACAAGGGCCCACTGATGGCTCATGGTCAATAACTTCTTGTCCACCAGCACTCCCAGTTCCTTCTTTGCAGAGCTGCTTCCCAGCAGATCAACCCCTCACCTGTACTGGTTCCTCCTGAGGTGCAGGAGACCAGGCACTAGTAAGATGAAATAATAATTCGGAGAAGGTACAACTAACTCATTAACACAAGCACAGACTAACCTAACGAGGAGGGGGATTACCATAAACGCTACTGGGTGCTGTGCAACGGCACCAATGGAGTGGGGCTGGGGTCGGACTGCTGGCCTGTGGGCTACCGCTGAGTTAGGTACTGGAGGAACCACGAGGACAGCGACGCGAGTGGAAAACTTCTCAGTGCTGAGAAGATGGGCATCTGGGGCACTGCCAGTGAGTTCTTCCCTAGAAATGCCTTTAATATCACATAATATAATTTTTAGGTATTCTAATTTACATCTTGAAGATGGGGGCAGATAGCCGCCTGTCTTTAGAGCATCAGGATATATAGTTTCACTACTGGACGGTGGTTCATCTGTGGCTATGAGAGTGTCAGTTGGTAAGTCTGACTGCTGGCTGACAAACAAAGACACCTGCACTTTTCATAGGCAGGAAAGGGTGAAAGATAGAAATCTATGGGATAAAAATCAGTACAGATACATCACTGGCTTTCTCTGAAGCAGAACTATAGGATAGTTGGAGGGCCATTATCTGTAAAAATAAGAATAAATGGCCTAGGAAAAATGCTGACTGACATGAGTGTCATGAGGCCATCAGATACAGTTTACTAAACAGCAGTTTTTATTGAGTAAACGAACTATCCCCTTAGTTTCAGCCTGTCCCCAAACAAACCTTCATTAACGAACCACTCCTGCCAAGCACAGGAAGCAGCTCAGACCTAATTAATGTGGGGAGTCACCAGGGACTGAGCCAGAGAAGTCACAGGGTAATTAAGAGTCCGGGAGAAGACAGAACAACTTGCCTTAAACTTTAGCGAGTATTAAAATATGGATTCAATGGAGATAGAATCGGAAATCTGCAGCGCGAGTAAAGATGAATCAAAGCACGTGAAATTGGAAGTTCTTTACAAAACTGGCAGACGTTAGGCGCATCAGCAGCACACGCAGCATTTGCAGGCCTCGTCCTACAACGTTATTTAATGACATGACCCCTGCTGCAACGCAAACTTCATTCACTTAAGCTAATTTGAGAATTGCAACACTTCCCCCTGTTTGATGAAAACCCCTGGCTTAGTAACTTACTGCACTTTAAGGAAGGTTTGCCCTAATGTGGAGTTTGCAACGTCTCTACAAACTGCTCTGGTAGATTTAGGTTGGAAATTAGAAGGAAATTCTTTACCCTGAGGGCACTGAGACACTGGCACAGGTTGCCCAGGGACATTGTGGATGCCGTATCACTGGAGGTGTTCAAGACCAGGTTGAATGGGCTTTGAGCAACCTGATCTAGTGGGAGGTGTCCCTGCCATGGCAGGGGGTTGGAATGAGATCATCTTTGAGGTCCCTTCCAACCCAAACCATTCTATGATTCTGTGATTCTCTCTGCGACATTACCCAAAAAGGAGCATGCAGCAGTTTTACTTTACAAGTGACATGTTTTTCATAACAATACGAATGAGCTAGATATTGCTGACAGCTTGAATTAATAATTTTCTCTCTCCTAAGAAGCGTAACGTCATGCTCCGATAACAATAATAGACTTTTCAGGAGAAAAAAATTAGATGTAAAAGATGATGCCAGATGACGCCAATACGGGCACTGCACTTCGGTACGAGGAGCTGGCAATGCCTCAGGCCCCAGGGAAGTTAATATCACATTGAAAGTGAGAAAAAGAAAAGTGGTTGTTGAAAGGGGAAGCTTAGAGCAGGTGGGTCAAACCCTAAACTTCCACCCATGGTTAATGTCACGTGTTCTAAATTATTACACTGATGTTGTTTGATAACCAGACTTCATTTTTTCAAGATCAGTGATAGTAATTGCCAACATTTTGCAATTACACAGCTTCTGGCTTGGGGTAAAAAGACTTTCTTCCTTGTACTCCTGCACAGGCATTGGCCAGAATGCCACCCTAAGGGTCCCCACCACGCACAGCAGAGGAGCAGCCATGTGAGGATGGAGTAAGGTTGGAGTAAGGCTTCCCCTCCTCCTCACCAGAAGCTGGCAAAGTTACCCCTTTCCTAGTCCTTCCAAGGTGACGCAAAGGACACGCACGTACCCAACTTCATGCGCTGAAGAGATGGTTTGCAGAGATGGTTTGCAGGAAGTGCACATGATTTAGTGCAAATAGAAATAATCTCCTAAACGGAATCATGCTGGCTTTGCAATGGGTGGTCTTTTTTCATCATCCTCTTGCACGTGTGCATGAAACATGATGGCATGCTCAGTTCACGATATGATATTCTGGACAACAGACACAAGGCCCCTGGGGTTGCTCCGTCTCATTCTGCTGAGCATGATCTCCTTGTTAAATGTGGGGGTGAGAAGAGAGGTACAGCAGCCCCCTCTGTCTCCTCCACTTATGAACGTGACGGAAACAGCCTTGACACTGGGTGAAAATCAGCGTTTCTCGTGCTGCAAATTTCTCTGCTACTACAGCAGAGGGAAAGTGTAAATATTTACCTTACTATTCCCCAGGATCTCATCTTTTCTAGCAGCATAATAGAGGAAAAAAACCCAATGTTTGAAAAGATTCTCCAGAAATGATGCTTCACAAGCCATTTCTGCGTTATTCCCTAGGATCTGGTTGCACCATTTTAGATTTTGATGGAAAAAGAACTAGAAAAGCTTACAATGGTATCTTCTAAAAAGTACAATCAACTGGATTTCAACAGATTCATGCTCCTCACCCAGACTCTTCTGGTTGTAAAAGGCACCTGCAGTGAAAGAGAGGAGCCAGATGTTCCTGTGACACGAGGCATATGGAAACAATGAGCTGATTCTACCACGCCAGCAGCTGAGGACACTCAGCACCTTTTACAATCAGACCCTCAAAGAGCAAAGTTTGCAGGAAAAGAAAGACCTGTCTCACTCTCGCAGCTTAACAGACTGCTCTGATCTGCAACGTTGTTCCTAAACTATTTAAAAATGTCTCTGCAGAGCCGGTGAGGGAAAGCGTTACCCTTCGCTTGATGACATTCCAACACCGCTGCCGAGGTCCCATCATTTCCCACAGCTATTTAAGCTTTCCATCCAGTGCCTACTCTTAACTGTCATGTTCATTATCTTCCATTCACTAGTTCTGCCAGCCTTCCGAATGCAATAAAGGGATTTTGGACACCAGTAATTTGACGACCATCTCACATCCCTCTATATCTCCTGCCTACAGGGAAACTGGAGACCCACCACAACCAGAAAACACATTCTAAAATAAATGTCAAAGCCTGTCCACACTGGGGGATCGAACAGCACCAATAAAACATGTCAGATGGCACACCACCTCCGTCTAGTCTGTACACCAACTCACGGGGGATGAAGGAGTAAAGAGAAGACACAGAATTTTGGAAAAACTCAGGTTGAAAGCTCTCTGCATTTTTTTCTCACCATCAACTATTTATACATGGAAGAGTGTTACTGGTTCTACATTTTGTTGAAATGGATGATTTTTGAAGTGCAGGACACAGTTCTGTTTCACCAAACTATTCTGGGCACACTTTGCTACTCAAGATCGGTTTCTTCCCTGTTCTTCTCCCTCCACTTTTGCCACCTCTTCCCACCTTTTTTTCTTAACCATCAAACTCCTTGCCCTTCAATGAAAGGCAGTATGTTGAACCAGGAGAAAAAAAGCATAATATTAAGAGTAAAACCTGCCTTAACTCCTACTTATCTACAGATACATGTTTTGTCCCTTGGTGCATGTCACTATTATATCTTATTAAATAAAAAAAGCCCCACCCACATGCTTCCAGACTCAGTACCCCTTCACCCTACAGCTATTACTCAACCATCCCACTCAAGCTCATAGGGCAGAAGAACAATCTTTGTACTCAGTGTGAATCTTCTCAACTAACATGAGATCTAGACTCATGTTCTCAGTAGGCATTGACAGGAACAGGACAAGGATCTCAGACCTGCAGCACGTATTTGAAGAGCAGAAATGGGGACAACTGGGAAGATAAATTGGATTATGGGAGGGTGTTCTGTGTTCTCCCTCTTTCATTTATATATAAAAATTGTAGCTTTTAAAATACAGGGAAAAAGATGTTTCCCTGTCAGCTGTGGTGGAAATGTGTGGGAATGCTACCTGAATTATCTGGCATGACAGGTTTGCTCCCTGTCACTGGATTGCTACTCTGGTTTTCGGTTCTTTCTGGGTGAGAAAACATCTACATGAATCACAAGTTGCACAGAAATGTTTGTCTGGTGAAAACAGGTGAACTGATTCAGTAAAAAATCATTTGGCCTCAGAGATGTAGATGTTAAAAGTTACTACTCTAGCACAGTACCGCCCAGGGAAGCTGCGGATGCTCCATCCCTGGAGGTGTTCAAGGCCAGGCTGGATGGGGCCTTGAGCAACCTGGTCTAGTGGGAGGGATGGGAACTAGATGATCACTGAGGTCCCTTCCAACCCAAACCATTCTATGATTCTCTATTGCCACGTGTAACCTGTGGAAGTACACAACACTAGAGCAGGTGCTGGTGTGCCCTGGGCTGCAGAGACCCTGTAGCCCAGGAGTGCCTGTGCAAGGTCAGCTCTCCAGGCAGCCGATGTGGGGTTGAAACAACCACCCGTTTACACAGCCCATTTTTCAGCTGCGGATAAAATCCTAGATGGAGATTTGGGCAGGGTGAGTGTTGGTTTTGGAAATCTTAACTAATGGCTTATTGCCCTGATTTGCCTCCCTTTTTCTGAAAAGAGAATAATCGTCTTGGTCTTAGCTGTGCATTAACTTCCCCACAGCAGCCTCCCAAAGAGGTGGCATAAAGCGACACGACTAAGGACAGAGCCAGCTCCCTTGGAAGCACCTAACGAGGCAGTAGATGAAGGCGTCACCTAGATCAGAGCATGCAGCCTGGCAAACCCCGCTACAGAGCTTCCAGCACTGATGCGGTACTTCCCCTCACCCCTCCACCCCTCTGAACATCCTTGCTCCTCCTTTTTTATATAAAAAAAAAATTGTCACATGAGAGTTGAAGGAACTGTACGAGATAAGACAGCATAAGGCGATGGCAGCAGGCGACAGCTCATTCTCTCACTCAGCTGCAAACGACTTCATGTGCCATGGAAAGCAGCAGATTTTCCCAGGACTGCCCACGGCAGGCAGACTGGGGCTAGCAGTGCATGGATGGGCTGGGCTTTATTCATAGCTTGCTTATTTTGATCTGCTAAGACCCTGTTTTGATTTTTTTTTTTTTCTGCCACAGATGTACACCATTTTATTTGACTCCTAGCAAAGTTCAGGAGAAGAGAGCTGAAAGAAGTTGAAAGCAAGGAATTTCAGAACAGAAACAGCCTGCTTTGTTTAAACAAAGAGCCTGTCAGCATTTATTTTGTTATACTATTACAGTGTTCTGCCTTCCATCTAAACCTTCCCAGAGGGATACAGATCTACATTTTACTTTAGCTAAAGACAGAATTAATTCGAAAAATCATTGCAGCAAAGAGAACAGTTATCAAGCCACCATCGTCTCGGCTGTGCTGAGGCAAAAAGTAGGTGTCTTTCTCCACAGAACCAGCAAGAGATCTGTCACAGTAGAGGGTTCTGTGATATTATTTATCATTTTGTTTTCTTTTTTATCCTCTGATAGCTTAGCTCAAATCCTTGATCAAAGCAAGGAGGAAGTGTTCTGCTCAGCTGGCTTACTGCATTTTAAGTGGAAGGCAATTTAGCTCTCTCCGGTCTGGCCAAAGCCGAACGCAGCAAGGGAAAACAATTTCCAAAGACCAACGCATCCACGTCCCCCTCGAGAGGCCAGACAAAGGCCGTGGCATTAGCACAGACCACCAGCATCTAGCCTACCTTTGATGGAGGGGCAATGAGACTGTGATGGCAGCGAGACTGTCCCTTTCCACACAACCACACCAGGCATTTTCCAGACCCAGTATTTGAGTTGTGTTTTACTTTGTTAGCGAGCAGCGTGAGAAGCAGCGTGGCAAGAGTATAAAATCGCAAGAAATAAAAAGAGTAAATCACATCTCTGTGTATACCTCAGAGCTTTGGTGATTTTTTTTTTTTTTAATATACAGATTCCTGTGCTGCCACGTTCCCTTTGGGCTTATCTGTGGTATCACTAAAGGAAAAAAGGCAGCCTCTGTTTCACAAAGTGGTTAATGATACACGCACCCCATAGCCCGCCATCGCTTCAAAGAGCCAATTACTGTTAGACTGTTGCATAAACACATATTTAGGAAGCATAGAAATGTGTAATTATTTACTGGATCCAGTACCTACTGCATCGTATCTGAGCCCTGAAATGGGAATTACTGGCACAATGAAATATAACGGCTCTAAACAAATTACCGTGGTACAAGAGAGGCCCTGCCGAGCTGGGCTCATTAAACTCACTGATTGAAAACTCCCACTTAGTTTTTTGAAAATCCAAAATCACTTTTAAAAATCCAAAATCACTTTTGATAAAAGCCTGTCATCACCAAACACGTCACCTGTAACTTCTTGGAATATGCTATGGTTCAAGAGAGCTTTGTAACTATTATGTCCGAGGACAACCGAAATACTCAGGGTTGTCTCAAAGGAAGGGCTGATGTGGAACCTACTGCGGGTGGGAGGCAACGTGCTGCTGAAGACAGGACAGCAGCACACGCTAAAAAGAACAGCCCAAGTTATTTTTACATGCTGGATGTATAAATGAACCCCAGCCCCTTCAGGAAAGAGCCCTAAGTCTCGCTTCCCCAAAGACAGCTGTAGTTGAAAGCCACCACATTAGTCTATTTTAGGAAAACGGCAGGAATTAGTGATTCTCAGCTAATGAGACTTGAGGCATGTGGTGCTCAGTCAGCACTGGACCCTCCTACAACCATCTCCAGAGCAGTGCATTTGATAACACACATATGCCTAGCCCGGAGCAAAAGCATAGCTCAAATCCAAGCATGATGTGTGCTCCTTTAGGGAGAACTAGGTAAGTCTGATCACCTGAAATGATTATCCCTTCGGTGTGTGTAGTAAAACCAAAGGAAATGAGTTAATGGCACATAGATATACGTTTAGGCACATGGAAGCAAAGAGCTTCCATACAATTTTTCATCTCTGTAAAGAGCTTGAGAAGAGGCTAACAAATAATGGATTCATAGAATTGTTTTGATTGGAAGAGATCTCTAAGATCATCGAGCCCAACCATTCCCCCAGCACTGCCAGGGCACCACTAACCCATGTCCCTCAGCACCACATCTCCACAACTTCGAAACCCCTCCAGGGATGGGGACTCCACCACTGCCCTGCCCAGCCTGGCACAGCCCTTCACAATCATGCTCTAAGTCAGTTGGAAATGTTCCAGCAAGAGCTCTGTTCTGAGTTTCTCTCATTAAAAACCTCCACTGGCTTCACAGACATGGGGGATTTTTGGTGTGATGTGAAGCTTAACATTCCTAAAGCTGACTTCTGGGACAGACGAGGCGAAACTTGCTCTAGCTACAGTCAGATGCCTTTGAAATGGGAAACAGTGTTCTCCTCCAAGGTGAGCTCCTCATTAGTAAAGACAACATTTTAAAGTGCTGGTTTAAGCCATTTGGTAGCGGCTCCAAAGGCAGACTGCATTTCAGGATTACTCAAGGAAACAGAGGAAATGAACCATGTAAATTCATTGTCAAACAGTTTTCAACACTCTTCAAACCTATTTTAAGGTTCCACATCTGCATAAAGGCCTTAACTTAGTTATATTTCTTCAGACTTTCTGTGGAAATATCTTAACTTTGGTACAGATCCAGAAACCAACGCCAGCTTCAGCTGGAAATCAAATTGGAAACCCTAATTCCTCATTTCTTTTTGGACAGAGCAGCCTCTGAAGGGCCAGCCCTGAGGAGTCCCAAAGAGCTTGGCCACAGCTGGCACCCCGTCAGCCACAGCGTCCTTCTCCACAGGATCTGATTTCATTTGTGAATGCTACCTAGCATAAGTCTATTTTTAAAGTTGTTTGCATTTGTTGTCGTTTTGTTTTTGTATTTTTTTAATTGGCTAGGCAGCCCCTTAGAGACTTTCCCCCAACTACCTGGCCCCTCCTGGTCAGCTGTTCCAAGGAAGGGAAGGAAAAACGTTTGCTCAGCTGAAGCGCTGTTAATTAGCGAGATAACTCTCCATCCTTCTCTAAGCTGCTGGCTCCACAGCACATCTCCTCGGGGTCTGCCTTTGGTTTGCACTGAAGCAGAAGTGCAGTGTTACCAGGAATCACCAGATGGCATCGCCGCAGATAACGCCGGTATTTCTGTGTGCCTGGCTGGACAGAGTTCAGACACGGAGAAAACACTTCTTGCAATCTTTTCCCTGGCGTTACTACTTGAGCTCTGCCACCCAGACGTCATTTCCAGGTTAAACACACCCAACCCCAATGATGTTTTTGTACCTGCATGTGCTAACGTCTGAGCCCTCCCAATGTCCTGCTGTCTGGCTGAGGCTGCGGCACAGGCGTGCTCCAGAAACACAGACACAGGGGATTTGGGAAAAATGTGCTTTAGAATTTCATTGCTTCTTAACTACGGTATTCCTCACGCTCATTTAAATGATGTAGAGATCTGGAAGTTGTTAAAAGGCCGCCTATTCAGTGACCGTATTTGTTGGCTTTCAGCTACAACAGTTGTTGCATCTGGAAATAACCTGGGACCAGACGATGTAATAACTCCCAGCTCACTCAATTCCTCTGAGGAGACCGAGTGCCACAGGTGGTAGCTTTTAGCACAGGCCATGGTGGATAACCCATGCCAGCACTTTGGAGCTGCTGCAGCCCCCAGCCCTGCTCCCAGGGACGGGCCCTGGCCAGCCCAGGCGGCCGCTGCCTCTGCGGGTACCACGGATGCTGAGCGAGCACGAGGGTGAACGGACCTGTTGAACAGCTCAGCTTTCAAGATACGATGAAGTTGTGGCAGGGCACTTATGTCTATTTTCATATAAAGCGGGCACCTCTGGGCAACGTGTGCCAGTGTCTCACCAGCTTCATCGTAAAAATATTCCTTCCTTTTATCTAATCTAAATCTGCCTCTCTTAGTTTAAAACCATCGCCTCTTGTCCTGTCCCAACAGGCGATTGTTAATGTTGATGAAAAGAACCTTGCTCAGCTGAACAGGCAGAGGTGTTTTTAGGGCAGGAGGACAGCTCTCTCTCGGGGACGTTAAATCCACGGTTTAGATCGTTATTGCCCTTATGTCTCCCACAGAAGCCCCACCTCAGTGGGGACAAGCCTGAGGTGCTGTTCTCCTCTCTTCACATCTGCCTTGTGCCATTTACAATTTCAGTGAAGCAGATCTTAACAGAAACCATCAAGGATGCCTTTCAAGTTTCTCTTCTGTGAGGCAGCCACAGGCACCAGCAAGGTAGTCAATATAGATGCTTTCGGAGGGAATTAATTCAGCTCTAATCCCCATTAAACAGATAGCAGCATGTACGTCAGGCACTAAAAGAGACAAGTTGTTTGAAATGCTGCCTGTGCAAGGGATAGGGCCTTGGGAGCCCAGGAATTAAAAAATGAGAAGGATAACTCGATAAAACTCCTGCAGAAGAAAATGGATACCTACAGTAGTGTTTAAACGCTGCTGTGGATGGTCAAAGGGAGGCTGCGAGTTGTTCCTCTCTCTACATTTTCAGGGGCTGACAATGGAAGCAGGAACCCAAGACAGACCCGCTGGGTTGCATTTTTCAATAACATAGTTTCCTAGGATTTTTTAATAAAGCCAGGCTTGTGTTTGTGGTTGTACGACAAAAAAGGACCATAAACAGGAGTCATTTTACAATAATGATTTTCCTCTTTTGGGCTTTCCAGTGTTTCTGGCTGATACATGCTGCCAACCTTCTCCTTTTACACACTATCATCCCCAAACACAAGCACCATTTTCCTAAGTGACAGAAACAACCTCTCAGATAAAGATAATTAAAAAATACTGATTCTCTTCTACACTAATGACAGCAGTTACTTTACAAAGGAAAAGTGTCAACAAAGCCATTCTCAGAGAACTGAAGAACCACTCTGGGATACCCAAGCTGATCTAACAAAGGCGAGCGCAGGCTAAAAAACCCCTGAAAACTCCCAACATTCAGCTTCTGCCTCAGGATACATTCGAAACAAGCTAATTCTGTACAACAAAGCAACTCATGCCTAAGGAAAATCCCGTCTTGGTGGCGTGGTGCAGACCCTGTGTACGCATAGGGACTATTTTATAGCAGAAATGTGCCACCTCAATCCTGTTCCTTAAGGATTAGTGACTGAGACGAGAACCGCGCTGCGGCATTTGTTAAATGCACTTTGATGCTTCTGAGGGACTGACAACGCATTTCCAACTGGCCTTTAACTTGTTACTTTTAGAAAAATCATTAATTAAGCTGAACATTCTTGGTAAAAGGATTGAAAGTGTCCTTTGATGACATAAACCAATTGACAAGTGGCATTAGAGAGACTGGGGTGAGAGATAAGGAACTTAGAGGGTAGAAACAACTGCACCTGGGAGATAACACACAAAAAGACAAAGTTGCGAGCACAGAAAACAGAAATCAAGGAACCGGGAAAAGAGATAGTAGGTACAGTGAAATACTTATAACAGTCAATATAAACACTTATATAGTCAATGTAATAGTCAATTAGCCATGAGTATGAATAGCATATGACTTGTACACGAAGCTTGTGTAAAGCAGAGGAATGGATGCAGAGAAGTCAAGGGAAAGACGCCCCTTCTCCTCCTCCTCCCACTGGGAAGAACACACATACCTACTGGTTCCTGCCTCTTGCTTTACCAAATGAGAGATTTTGGGTTCTGACTGGCTTTTTCTTCTCTTTAAGCACTAATTTTGGTGACAGGATCTGGAACTCATCATGGTTATTTCCAAAAGAAAAGCAACCTCAGACATTAAAAAAAAGGTTTGTAAATCTCGCATATTCTGCAGAAAGGACGCGGAATGTGAACATGCGCGTTGTGACCTGCAGACCTCTTCTTCCCTTCTTCATTCCCACCTCTGAGATATGGCCTACAGAGCTGTAACAGCCTATCTGAGCCACTGAACAACACATCCAATACCTTGTAACTCTTAGAAAAGACAAAGATCACCTCACCTTTGTAGAAAAACTTAGCAGAAGGACCCTCCTCTGGTGGTAGGAGCCAGCAGAGCTGCTAGCCAGAGCCATCTTGTTCAGCCTTGTCAAATTGTGCTTGCTCTTTTGGGGAGCAGAGCGAGAGGAGACATCACCTTGGACTTCCCTTCTATGTGCTTTTAGCCCAGAGTAAATTAGCTTGGACGTAGGAGACACTACAACTGCATCAGCCTTGACCTGTGCATAGTTTTGGGCTGATTAGTCTGTCCTGGTGAAACACAAACTCTCCTGCAGGCTTGGTGTCTGACAGAGAAGAGCTTGTCGTTGATCTGATGGAGCCGCACAGAAAAGTACTTTCCCATTCCACCACCCCTCTGGCTTTCCCCTTTTTGTTACTCACCAGTACTGCTCTGGATGGTCCTCACCGTGGTGGTTGTACGTGGGGGAGATGAGGACCGCAGCGATATGCACTCGTCGTCCTGGGAGCAGCCCTTCTCAATGGCTCTGACGTAGCTGTGGCTCCTCATGCGGAAGCAGCCTGGCATGGGCAGGTCCAGAGCCTCCACCGCCTGAGACTCAAGTTCACTGAAGACCGACTCGCAGACAGATTCAAACTGACCGTTCACCTCCATCTCACTCACCTGCGGGCAGAGACCGGGCAGGTTCAGTACATCCCATCCACCAGCCTACCTGCTACAAACACAAGCTACAGTGGTACAATGGGCAGCACCTGTTAGAAGACCCCTTCGCATATGAAGAATGGGTGAATGGCACATAAACACATCCCATTGCACAAAACAACCATTGTTAAGGGTAAAATTAAAGTATAAAAAGCAGAGACAAAGGCTTTAGGCAGAGTTCAGGTTCTTGGTTCCTGCTGAGATTGGTGGGAAGCTGGAAGTCCTCATAACAGCATCTGGTTTATCTCACCCTGGGCCCACAGCAGAGGTTGAACCTCTGGCCATTATGACCATTACAAAGACAAATAAAAATCATTCTTTCTTTGGAGAGTGAGAAAAAAAAGGTCAGCTTAACCCCGGCACACAATCAGTGCAACCCAGAGGCAATCATCAGAGGGGCTGGAAGGTTGAGGGTAGAAGTGGTAACAAAGAGTTGGGAAGGGGAGGCTGATAGAGATGTGAACATGCTGGAGCGGGGCCAGAGGAGGCCCCAGCAATGATGGGAGGGTGGAACCTCTGCTGGGAGGCCAGGCTGGGAGAGCTGGGCTTGTGCAGCCTGGAGAGGAGAAGGCTCTGGGGAGACCTTCTTGCAGCCTTTCAATACTTAAAGGGGACCTATCAGAAAGATGAGGCAACGGGAAAACAGACAGCAGCAATACCTGAGCAAGAGCCAACATTAATTGGAAATTACTTTGCATCTCCAAGCATGAGGTGTCATATCAAGACCCTGGAGGTCTTAACCTCAACCATCTCCCTGGCTTCCCAAGAGCCACCAGCAGCCCCTGATGTTCCAGTCTGCCTCCGCAGACAGCTTGGCCTGAGGTTTATGAGCAAAGTAGACAGAAAAAAAAAGCCACAAAACCTTCTGAGCCCTTGAAAACTTCCATTTTGGAAGCTGCTCTTTGAGAGGAGCCAAATTCTCCAGCCCTCAGCATGAAGTGCTGGTGCCCCAATCTGCCCCACAAGCTGTCCACGCTGCAGCCGTGCCACAAAGAAAGGACCACTCAGGCTTGAACCGCTCGAGCTCATTTATTCTAGCTTTATTTTTCTTGTACAAGTAGCCACAGGCTAAAATCTAAACAGAGCAAACTACAAAAAAACTGCATTTTATTTTATTTATTTCTTTTTTTTATACAGAGCTAACAATCGTAGGATCAGTGGGATTTCAAATATCAAGACAGTTCAAAGTAAGAAAGGTAGAAAATAAACAGTAGAAAAGTGCTTTGCAATTTGGGTTTTTAACATTACTTTTAACGGTTGGTTCCTGGAGAGGACTGGGACAAAGGTTTAGCATCATCTTTATTATTACTTTATTACAAATTTAAAGATATTGCGAGTGTAAATGATGGAAATAGGATCAAAGTAAAAAAAAAAAAATCCCTCTTTGCTTTGTAAGTAAGACCCTGATGCAAAGCCCTGTGAGATCAGGCTTCTCCCCGACTTGCTGGGCTTTGCACCGGCCCCGTCCCTTCTTGTTACCCGACGCTGAAGCTCAGACTCTGCTCTGGGAGGAAACCCGGAGCCGTTTCCCTGATTTCCAGCAGGTTTTGGGGCCGTGGCCCTGCACCAGCAGCGCTTTCCGCTGGGGATGCTGGTTCTTCACACATAACCATCTCCCAGCCCGCAGCTCCAGCCTGAGCACCTTCCCTTTCCTTTCCCTTTTTTCCAGTTTGGCGGGTGAGGGAAATAAATGAGCAGGCATCAAGTTGCTAGATAGGATCTTCCGTCCGCCTTTGGCGCAGCGCGGCGAGGGATGGATTTCCAAATGCTGTTTGCACAGATGAAGTGGCAAAGCAGCTCCCTCCGTGCCGCTGCCGGTTGTTTTAATAAGCTTTTAATTTCTTTTTAACTGATCTTCCCAGACTTAAGTGCTGGTGGTCGGGTCAGAGAGGGCTCAGACACGGTACCGATCCCCCCCGCCCCAAAATGCCACGGGATGGTTATCCTGGAGGAGCACCCCCGGGGGCAACAAAACCCTGCACCCTCCAGAAGCAACAACGCTTTGTAGCCTCTCTCTCTTCCTTTACTGCCAACTTCCAATGTACAGTCCCTCGGTATAATGTGGGGTGGAAGCTTTAAAAACGCCCAAACTGGTCCAGCACAAATACATCAGCATCTTTACAAAACAAGGAAGAAGAAAGATCACGGTAGAGAAATAAATACCTGAATCCAACAGCGTGAAAATACCCTGTCACAGCATAAAACTATTCCCTGTTCAACTAAAGACAAGGTGGATACTATCCCTGAGGTAGCAGCCATCTCTGGTAAGCTTGAGAGCTCCAAGAATAGGTTGTGCCCATTATGGGTTACCAAAAAAAAATTTAATTAAAGAAAATAATCAGCTTTTGGATACTTTATTCCTTGCTGTAATTTCATCTCACCACAGCCAGAAAAGCAAGAGGGTTGGTTGGTTTTTTTTTTTGATCTGCCCGGAAAAGGCAGTGAGTTGAATTAGTGGAGTTATTTGCTTGGAAAATACTAGAGGATGAGATTCCTGCCCCAAACGTGGGGTGGTTGCCAGCAGATCCAGCACCTGCCTGTTATCCAGCAGTTTGATCGCTGAATAAAACTCTCTGATTCCTCCCATCAAGAAGAGCGGGGGAAAAAAAAGAAGAAATAAGGAACCTGGCAAGCTGTTGCTTCAATGTTTGAGGTGTACAAAGGAATTATGAGGGCACAGGGAGCGCCTGCTGTTGGCTGAGCTCCGGCAGGCGGGTGAGGACGGGTGCAAGGCACCAGGAACGACCCCTGGGACAGTCCTGCTGGTTCAGCCCCCGGTCTGGGTACATAAATCGATGCCTGGACCCCTTTGCTATGGGATAATCCCACATCCGGACACCACTTCTGGCCCTAAGTGGTGGGTTTGGTGGCCAGGGGGTTTGCGCTGTGGATGCAGCAGAGCTTTGCCTCAAGGCTCAGGAGGGCCCGTCCCTCCAGGGACGTTGCCACAGCAGTTGCCATGAGCATGGGGACGTGCTCCCAGAGCAGCAATGCTCCTGTTCGACCAACAGCCTGGCCCAAGCCTGAAGGTGATTCCTTTGTAGAAACCTCTGATGCCATGAAAACAGGACCTGGGAGGAGCATTTTTGACACCTGTGAAACTGCATCCAAACGACCAGCAGCACACGGGGACATCTACCCAAATACGTGTCTACCTGAGTACAAGGTGTCTACCCAAGCACAACATGTCTACCTGAGTACAAGGTGTCTACTCAAGTACAACTGTGCCTCAAGACCAGAAGAAAAATTGGGCGGTTTCCCTCAAACCCAGGGCAGCAGTTTGGGTGAACCAAGGACAGATCTCAAGCTGTGCCCGATGCTGAAACCAAACACAAGCTCTTTTTTCTGTTCTTTTTTCCTTCTTGTTTTACAGACTGAAGGCCAGACGTGCTCCAGGTGATGTTTTCCCGAGTTCTCCATTGGCACAGGTTTGCCTCCAGCCCAGCTCAGGCATCAACGAATGGCAAAGAGGGGCTCTTAACGTGGCTCTTCTCCAGCTAACTGGCAGCTAGAGGTGCTCCACAGCACAAAGCCAGAATGTGTCATTTTGAGGTTTGTTGGGTTTTTCCCTCAGTTTTGTAGACCTGGGAGGCTTGGATAACTCAGGGAAGACCATATTTTCCTGCTGGATCTCCAGACTTCAGCCTCATCCCTTCAGGGGCTGACCTGCCGTAACCATCTATGTTAGGTTCCAACGGTACAAATTGACAAGAGCGGAAAAGAAACCCCAAAAAAAGAGGAAAAGCGAAATAGCTAAAAAACAGTCCTTAAAGATTTACATCCATCTTGAACCGCCTCAAACCAACACCTAATCTGCATTGGTTTAAGCCATCACATTTCTGCATAATTCAAAAAAAAAAAAAAAAAAAGAGAAAAAGCTCTATTCTCGACATACTACCGTGTTTTAACTAGTCCAATGGCACAGCGTTTCCCTTTAATAAAAGGAAGTAGTGACAAATACTTGTTACTATTACAATATCACAATAATATGATATTAAATTAATAGCATGTTCACAGCTCCAGGAAGCCTGAGCTGAAAGCTAGTCTAAACTCTGTGTTCACTTTGGCAACAGTACTTATTCAATGTGAACGTCGGCGTTACACACACAAAAAAACCCCCAAAAATAATAAAAAGAAAAGCTGGGCTGGAGCGGGAGCCCGGTGGAAGGAGGAGATTGGGATTTCTTTGATAGGAGGTTATAACTTGAGCCGTGCGGCATCTCCTCCACCCTCCTGCCCCTTCCAAGCCTCACCATCCTCCGGCTCCCACAGTGGGCTGGGCTGCCAGTCTTGCATGGTGCCACCAGCGCTGTCCCACCACGGGTGGTCCCACCCCAGGCTGTCTCCAGGTCCAGCATCGCCTGGGAGGGAGCGTCCTCCCATGGTTGGTGTGAGCAGGACTTGGTCTGATGGCCCCGTTAGCCTCTTTGGTGGGGTGAGGAGAGGCAGTTTTGGGGTTTAATACAGAAGTTTAACCCAAATGTTTTTTTTTCTGTTCTGCAAGATGTCTACAGGAGAAGGAGGTTTAATGGGAGAGGGCTATGAACACCGCGCCTCAGGAGCTCCTTGCTCTCAAGGTGAGTGCTGTTACATCTGCTTGGGCCACGCTGGGTGGTTTGATGTGGAAGGACAGAGTCCTGCTCACAGCCCAGCGCCAGGACATGGCACAGGGGAAGAGGTGTGTGCCTGTCTATTGCATTATTTACACAATTATTGGTAGCATCTCGTTGCCAAACAGGAATGTGATGGGGGATGTTTGTGACACAAGGGACTCTCCCACTGGTACCACTTAAAAAAATACAATTATTACTTTTTAAAAACTTAAACCTCATTTCCTTTCCTGCTTCCTTTCACTTAGCCTTCCAAATACGGTGATGTTTGATTTACCACCACCTAAACAAAGAGTTCAAACCTTCATATTCGCCCAGTTTTTACCAGCCCCCATGGCGGGGAAAGGGGCTGCCCTCGGGCACCGGCTGCTTCATGTCCCTGTGCCCATCTCACCCATGGACAATGCATGGTCACACCATGCCAGGACAACCCAAAAACCTTGATGGCAGGTTGGCGGTTGGTCCCTGGAGGGTGGGTGTGTCACACACAAACCTTCTCTTTGGTGTCGGGAGCTCCTCTGCCCACACTGGGCATAGGGAAGGGGCGGCTGCTGGCAGCCCCCAGCATCCTCTGGCACAGGGCCCTGCTCTGCATCACCACCCTGGAGCCCTCCTCACCTTGTCCCTCCAAGGGCAGCGAGCCCATTTCAGCTCAGCTTGTCCTTTAGAGGATCTCCTGCTAGCTGGAAATACACTGGAGGAACTGGGAGCAGCTCAGTAGCATCTCAAGGGGGTTTGGAAGTGGTTTGTCAGGGTTTCCTTGTAGGTGCTCCTGATGGCAGGGTGGGCTGTGAAGGGACAAGATGGTGATGTCCAGGTTCCCACCTCCCAGAGGTGTGTTACGCTGCTGGTGCTGGCACCTGCCATCAATCATCCTGCTGGGAATCAGCCTTGGGAAGTGGGGCAGGAGGGTGCTGGCATCTGAGCACCACATACACCCAGGATGGACCGAAGCAGCCACCACCAGCACCCAAACCAGTTCCTGGAGAACCACGGGGCTGTGACAGCCCCAACAATCTTTAAAGTAAAAAAAAAAAAAAAAACCATGATACAAATCTCCGCCACGCAAAGTCACACCGGAGCCCCGCTACAAAAGTAAAGCTCATAACACTAGTGAAGCATCTCGCTTCGCACGGGGCTGGGCAGGAGGGGCAGGAACTGGGGGAAAGGAGAGGACACGCACTCACACACACACACACACACGAGTTTCTATCACGCTTGAGGTAGAACATTGCTTTCAAAAGGTTTGGAAGTGCTTTACACGGGAACGACGACGACAAAACCACCGAGGCGGCAGGTACAGAGCGTGACTGCTGAGGTAGGACCAAGCTTGTACTGACCAAGTGCTACGCTACTTGTTTTTTGAACACGAAGGAAGACGCAGGTAATTCTGCTTCCCAGAAGACATTCATTCCGGTTGAGGTAGGTTCTGAGTTCACTCGGGTTGTCTGTCCAAGTCTTTCAGTAGCCCTCAGGCAGGCATCCTTTGACACACACACTCTTTTTTTTTTTTTCTTTTCTTTTCTTTTTTTCATATTCTTTCGAGTCAAACAGCAAAAAGAGGTATCCTGAGAAACAGCGAAAGTGTACAAAATCACCAAATCCATGGAGAGACAGCCTTCCTGGGCCTCGAGTTTTGGAGTCAGGTTAGAAGGATTTCTCCGAATCCAGTCTTCTGGAAATAAAAAATAGATCCAAAGAGTAGTCCTAAAGCTGCTGATCAGGAAAAAGTCTGGGATGCCAAGAGAAGGCGGCTCCACCATATTCCCTGTCTGTCAGAGACAGGCCAAACTCTGCCAAGGAGTCTTTTACTTAGCAGCTGCGGGGAAAAATCCATCGTGACCAGTCTCGATAAAGCCGTCGTCGGAAGAACCACACCGAGAGGCCCGAGTGAGGTCAGAAAGATCAACGTCACAGAGTTTCCAAAAGGCTGTATACATATATATATATTTATATATATATATAAAAATAAAGCAAAACAAAAAAATAACAATCAGACCGTAGAAATCTTCAATTGACCTGAGATTGACGACTCGTAAAGACATCACCAGCCGCGGGTTTGGTTTCTGGTAACTCCTACAAGAGGGTTCGAGTCTTGGCAGTTTTATCCTTCATTGGCGGGACCGTGGTTGGGAGCCGGAGCAGCGGAGCCGCCGCCGCGGGGGCTTTTCGGGAGGGGGTCTGGCTGCTCCTCGATGATGCTGAACTCATCCAGAGGGAGTGTGGATATCTGGGTGTCATCGTGGGTGACCGGTGGGCTGTGAGCCGACTGGAGAGAGAGAAGGGGACAACGCATCAATGGTGACACATCGCCGATGCTCTTAGACATGCAGCCACATCTGCATTTCCCAGGTGTGCTCCCGTCACGCTGGACTTACCGTTATTCCCTTATCCTGCTGCTCCTGGGATGGGGATGCTGGGAATAACCTCTCCAGCTCGTTCATATCCAGTGGCTTTCCGTTCAGGTCCCGGTCGTCCCTGTCCCTGCGAGTGGCTCCGTTGAGGACGAGGCCCGTGGCACTCCGCTGGCTCCGGGGGACCTGCGGGGTTGACAGCTGCTCCTGCACATTTTTGCACATCAGCAGCCTGGAAAATAGAGACGCAGCTTGAGGGTGAGTAAAGATGGTGCCTCTCCCCCTCCCTCAACCCTGACTCAGCCTTATCCCTGTGCTACGTTCCTTCACTCCTTAAATCCCTCCTAGAAAGTCTCTTTCCCTCTCCAGGGAAGGGCTTTTGCTTTAAAGGAAGGTCAAGGCTTGTCAGAGCAGAAATACTGATGCTTGAGGAAGCACCAGGTCCTGGAGGGGTTTCCAAGCCATGGAGATACAGTGCTGAGGGCTGTGGTTTAGTGGTGACCTGGCAGTGCTGGGATAATGGTTGGACTCGATGATCTTGAAGGTCTCTTCCAACCAAAACGATTCTATGATTCTATGATTACTCTGGGGTGTGAGACCCCCATGGGATACCCACAAGGCGTTAGGGACCACCACCCCGTGTGATCAGCAGCGCGAGCAACCCCTACCTTCCTCTGTACCCAAACATGAGGAAAAGGACACAAAATATGATGCATGTGACGCCGATGTGGATCCCAATGATGATGCCGGTCGTGGAGGTTTTGTTGTTCTGCTCGTCCTTCATGCAGTCACAGGGGGGATTCAGCACTGCCAGAAGAAAGGGGGAGAGGGGGGTCAGTGGTGCTGCTTCCCTATTGCTCCTCCAGCTTTTGGGGAGCCCAGAGCAGAAGTTGGAGCCTGGGTGGTGCCGGGAGCCATGTACAAAGACCAGAAGAGCAGAATGGGGGCCTGGGGGAAGGCACTGCCTGCTAAAGCAGCTCCCCTGCTCCTGCTACTGCAGGAAGGCAGTCACAGCAAGCACAGGACTGGGAGGTCCTTAGAGAGTCAGCTCCATTACGGGTTGCTGTTATTAGACACAATTAATGAATTCTGAGCAATTAATTTTTGCAAAACCCTGTGCCTGAAGTGGGAGCAGGCTGATACCTGAAGGAAAGCACCGAGCAGGCAGATGCCAATAAGATTAGTATTTACTACAACACAAGCAGAAGAGCAATAACTGTCTCTTGAAGATATTCCCACTGGAAGGCTTAAAAGGCTTCCAAGAGCAGCAGGATGTTTTTTTACACATAGGTGAATATGAAAGGTGTGTATCAGTTAGATCCCCTCTGCAGATGTCCCCTCTTCTGCCACACAATGCAGTGCTCATGCTCTGCAGCCCTTCTCTTCTCCAAAGCCATGTGTCCTCCCTTCCTGGCGCCAGTGAAGGTCAAAATATCCAGGAGAGCTCCAAGAGAGCAGAGATGCTCGGTGCACCATGTCTCACTCCAGGATGGCAGCTCTTAGCTTATGGGTGGGGGTTTGTTCATGACCTCACCTCTGGCCCGAGTTTAGGGGAGAAAACTGGGAATTACAGGAATATTTGGTTTGTCTCCTCTCCCTTAGTACAAAAGTCACCGAGGATGGTGCAAGCCAGGTGGCAGAGGAGCCACCCCTACCAGCACCAGCTGGTCCCAGCCCTGCAGAGTTTTGCTTCATCATTATTTGTGATGCTGAAAATCAGTGAATGGCTGAAGGTGAGATGGGGGTAGATCTGCAGGTGTCTGGAGGATGTGTCTCGCCTTGCCACCTCCCTGCAAAGTGCCTTTCACAAACCACCACCGTGACCGCCATCCCATCTCACCTGTCCTCTCCACAGTTTCCCTCAAGGACACGAAGCGGACAGTTGAATTTCCATCCCCGTGCTGGTTAAAGGCAAGGAGCTTGACTTCATACACCACTGACGCATCTGTTTCAAAGGAGATACAAGAAGGGCGTTTCAGGTTTCACCATTAGCGTTATCTCCCTGCGTGATGCTTGTTTAGGAAACACACATCTTAACAAATACAAGATGCTGCGAACAAGTACCTGCTACTGAGAAAGCACCCCAAAAACCTGGGGGAGAGCTGCAGCATCTCATTTAGTGGCTGTGCAACACATAGAGTCAAATAATTTTGGTTGCAAGAGACCTTCGAGATCATCGAGTCCAACCCTTAACCTGGCATTGCCAGGTCACCACTAAACCATGTCCATCAGCACCAGATCTCCTCGGCTTTGAAACCCCTCCAGCGATGGGGACTCCACCACTGCCCTGGGCAGCCTGGAACAGCCCTTCACAACCCTTTTGGTCAAGAAATCGTTCCTAAGATCCAACCTAAACCTCCCCTTGTGCAACTTGAGGCCATTTCCTCTTGTCCTATTGCTTCTTCCTTGGGAGAAGAGCCCAACCCCACCTGGCTCCAACCTCCTTTCAGGGAGTTGTGGAGAGCCAGAAGGTCTCCCCTGAGCCTCCTTTTCTCCAGGCTCCACACCCCAGGTCCCTCAGCCGCTCCTCACCAGACCTGTGCTCTAGACAAGCCCCGTTGGGCAGCTAGCTTGCAAGCGTGATGGAAAGGGGTGGAGAGCAAACAACGGGTTTCTGCTTTCCTGAATGCTGGCGATACACAAGGGTCTGACCGCAGCACGTTACACCTCGGCAGAAGCACGTGGCCAGCACAGGTTATAATTCAGTGCTGCTGCTGTCAACACGGTCTAGGTCAAAGCAGCCCAAGTGTCACCCCTAGGTGACACTGAGCCATTTTGTTCTCCAGCCTGTGCCTGGGGAGACGGCTTTACCTGGCCCTGTGTGTTTGAGAATGAAGTTTTCATCATCAAACTTCTTCCCATAGATGGATTTGCCTCCTGTGCCGTTGTGGTTGGTGAAGTCGCCGGCCTGGCACATGAACTGGGGGATGATGCGGTGGAAGCTGCTCCCTTTGAAGCCAAAGCCTTTCTCGTGGGTGCAGAGGCACCGGAAATTCTCTGTTCAGGGGCAAGGGGGAGAGAAGTGAGAGCTGGGTCGCAGCTGGAAGCCACCATGCTGGGGAGATTGATGCTCTCCTCACCTACGGTCATAGGTACCACATCTGAGCGCAGGAGGATCTGCAGCCGCCCTGCAGGTTTGTTTCCAATCTTGATGTCCATGTAAACCTGAGGGTTGACCCGGGATTTCTTGGCAGGAGGCTCGCCCTGGGCAGAAAAAGGAAAAATGCAAGTCGAGAGGACACCCCTCTGCTCCCCCTCCAGAAACAGCCGGCCCCACGCTCTCAGCCTTTGGGACAGCACGGATATAAGACAGCTTCAGTTGTTTTTCCTACCTCCTGCGTCTCCGTTTTGGGGGCCTCTGCTCCTGCCTCCTCTGTGTTCTCCTCCAAAGTCTTCCCTGAAAACTTCTTCAGCCATTCATCATCCGACCAGACTACGACGGTAAAAAGAAGGGTCAGAGCACAGGAACTGAACCAAAGGATCACACGTGAACACATGGGTCAGGGAGCAACATGGTGCTGGCAGATGGATCACTTCCAGGATGCAGCAAGAAGGACAGCCAAGAGCGTTTCCATCCAAGGAACTGGGCGGTATTTTTGGTTATAAAGTAGAAAGGCTGATGCACGAAGCTTTGACACCCACAGGGATGTTCTCCCTTCCCAGGGAACAACTCACCAGGCCTGGAGGATCCTTCTTTAATTCGCATTGGCTTGGCCAAGTTCACACGGATTGTCCTGCCAAAGAGCTCAGACTCGTTCTGCAGAGAAAAAATAAGCAGAACAAAGCCCACCAAAAGGTAAAAAAAAAATCACAGTGCCCAGCAAATCTCGGCAGAGGTCAGAGGAAAATGGAACGTGCTTTGGCCCATGCCACATAGGGCCTTGCTCCGGGAAGACAGCAAAGCCACGTGTCTTCACAGGAGAGTGGGAAGAGGATCCGTACCATGTTGTCAATAGCTGCTGCTGCATCCTGCCAAAAAAGCAAAAAGAAAGCCATTATTGTCATTTCTTCTCTCTCTACCCTTAAAAACAATGCTCTGCATATACATGAGATCTTATGAGGAGCATCTGAGGGACCTGGGGGTGTTGAGCCTGGAAAAAAGGAGGCTCAGGAGAGACCTTCTGGCTCTCCACAGCTCCTTGAAAAGAAGGTTGGAGCCAGGTGGGGTCGGACTCTTCTCCCAAGGAACAAGTGATAAGAGGAAATGGCCTCAAGTTGCACCAGGGGAGGTTGAGGTTGGACATGAGGAACAATTTCTTCCCCACAAGGGCTGTGAAGGGCTGTGCCAGGCTGGGCAGGGCAGTGGTGGAGTCCCCAT
>JAVSBS010023580.1:50398-60559 GCA_033124195.1 Coracias cyanogaster | reverse complement strand
TTGGTGTGAGGGTGTGGGAGCCTGGCCCAGGCTGCCCAGAGAGGTTGTGGAGTCTCCTTCCCTGGAGAGATTCCAAACACACCTGGACGCAATCCTGAACCCCCTGCTCTGGGTGAGCTGCTGGAGCAGGGGGACTGGATGAGATAATCTCCAGAGGTCCCTTCCTACCTCAACTATCCTGGGATTCTGTGATCCGCAGCTGGAAAGAAGCCCAGCAAGGAGCAGCAGTGATGGGGTGGCCAGGGCTCCTTCCTCATCCTCTGCTCCCAAGGCCACAGCCTACCTGCCATGGAGGCACTGCTCATAGGTGTTGGGCCAGATTGTCCCAACACCCTGCTCCTCTCTGGCAGAAAAAGGGGCATCACGCCGTAGTTGTTTGCCATTTGAGTCCTTCACTTTAATCACTTGACTGATGCTCCCCTTCCCCATGGGGCCAGCCCGAGCCAGGTGCTCGTTCCAGGTGCATCCCTCTTGCTCTTTTCAGACCCGAGAAACACCACGCAGCCAAATCAAAGCTCGGCGTGCTCCTGAGCTGTAATTAACCTTAGCGCATCATTTTCTGGAAGAGAAAGCTGCTAAATTCGCCGGAATTCAAAAGAACTTGGAAAAGCAGTGGCAAGATAATGTTTTTAACAAGTGGCTTGATTAATTCATGGCAGAGGTTATCACCCGCTGTGCTGGGTGGGAGGCTGGCATTTAAAACTTGAGACTTGTAAACAGCCCACTGCAGACCCAAGCACGGGGGACCCAGATCCCAGCTGCATCGTATTCCCAAGGAATTTCAGAGAAACAGCTGACAATCATTCTTCTGTGCCCCACTCCTATTAATCACGCCTTAGGGAAAAAGCCCAGCGCTGATTCTGAGTGCAGCGAATCCCTCCCCACGCAGCGGGACATCCTCCCAGTGGGGATCTCAGGCCTGTACTGGTGGGAGTGGGAAGCCCAGGGAGGAGAGCAGGGGAATTCTGTTCATCTCAGATCTAACCCAGATCAGATCCGGGCTGCCTTCAGTGCTGCCCACGACAGGAACACAGAGGGAGTAATTGTGGAATAGAAGATAGTACAAGGAAAACTGGAAGATTCCACTCAGAGGCAAGCTTTTACTTGGTTTTGGCTATAAAAAAGACTAGTTTTCCTTTTCCTCTCTAGAAATAGAAATATCCTGTTTATGAGGAGGGATGAGATTTTTTGAAAAATACTGATAACTGAAAACATTGTACAACAGGCTTGCAAATATGCATCAAGAAGTTCTAAAAATCAATGTTTCAAGTATTACTTTGCATGCCCATTTTACTTCATCCTCTTTAAAAATATTCCATAAAACCAGAGATTCTTCCTCTATGCATTACATTTTATTGTCTATTACATACCTCATTTAAAGGAGGGACATAAAATAAAGCACATAATCTGAAAATGTGTGCAAAAGACGAGGAACCCCCGTGACACCACCATCAAACCTCAGCCCTGTTTTAAAGAGACAGCTGTTCAGGTGGTTCATTGTTTGTAGGAACTTCAAGTGGATTATTCTATTATTCTTTGGGCTGTTGCCCTTGAGGGAACCAGTTACATTAAATAACGAGCTACTGTTACACGGACACACCGATTCCAAGAACGGGGGAAGGAAATACAGTCATAACATGCCATTTCAATAGGAAACGAGGGCTTGTCTCTCTTCTGCCAGAGGCAACCCACACAGGCGGGGATGGCAATCATCACAGAGATAGAAGGAATCTGCTTAACTCCTCTGGAGAAGGGGCAACTAGAGCTGATAGGATAAAGCCTCCTTGGTGCTCACGTGTGTTTGCCCAGGGACCAGTGCCTGGCTGCTGCTGGTTGAGCGCAGAGGCACCTCAGCTGCCACTGCGGCAACTTCTGTCCCGAGCATGGGAGCAGGGAGCAAACTCGGTTGCTGCCTAAAATTTTTCCTAATATTTTAATATTTTTTTCTACTATCCACACTAAACCTCCCCTGGCACAACTTGAGGCCATTTCCTCATGTCCTATGACTTGTTACTTGAGAAGAGCCTGACCCCACCTGGCTCCAGCCTCCTCTCAGGGAGTGTGGAGAGCCAGAAGGTCTCCCCTGAGCCTCCTTTTCTCCAGGCTCAACACCCCCAGGTCCCTCAGCTGCTCCTCACCACACTTGTGCTCTAGACCCTTCCCCAGCTTCGTTGCCCTTCTCTTGCAAGCCCCTCAAGGTCCTTCTTGGAGCCCAAAACTGAGCTCAGGATTCAAGATGCAGCCTCACCAGTGATGAAGGTTTCCTTCCAAGCGGTGAGTGATGATGGATAGCCCAGATTTGCAACAGCACTTGTCAGATATAAACCAGGAGAGATTTATATACTAGTCCTGAGAGCTCCTGAGCTCGCCTTCAGCATGATCCATCACTGTCACACTGCAGAGCTGCACAGACACAACCCAAGCATGGCTGCCACCCTGGGAAATCATTGTGCAACTCAGTTACAGGGGCAACCACCAAAATCACTCACAACAAAATATACTGCAAATATTTCAATAAAAATATTGCAAGCAGTGACTGTATGATGGTTCTCTGTCCTTGTGGTGTCCGATGAATAAGAAAGCAGGCACAATGTAAGCACCTGGGCTGGGAGACGAGGCTGAGAGAGTTGGGCCTGTTCAGGCTGGAGAAGAGAAGGTTCCAGGGAGACCTTCTGGTGGCCTTGCAGGACTTCAAGGGGCCTGTCAGAAAGGTGGGGAAGGACTTCTCATCAGGGAGTGTAGTAATAGGATGAGGTAATAGTTTTAAACTGAAAGAGGTTAGGTTTAGATCAGATGTAAGGATGAAGCTCTTCACTGTGAGGGTGGTAAGACACTGGCACAGGTTACCCAGAGAAGCTCTGCATGCCCCATCCCTAGAAACATTCAAGACGAGGTTGGACGGGGCTTTCAGCAACCTGGTCTAGTGGGCAGTGTCCCTGCCCATGGCAGAGGGTTGGAACTAAGTGATTGTTAAGGTCGCTTCCAACCCAAACCATTCTATGATTCCATGATTCTACAAAATCTTTCAGGATTTTCCCTAATTTCTGCCCTCCTGAAAAGATTGATAACTTGACTAGGAGGAGAGGAGATTTTAACAAGCCACATCTCTTCAGATGAACTTCCACCACGTGTGTTGCTGGGAGCAGAGTGGTGTTTGATGCTGCTCTACTTTGGTTTACCACGGGCAATATACTTTCCCTGCTACCTCTTGCCCCTGCCCTTCACCCAAGCCAGCAGAGACTTGCTAAAATAACTAGAAAGTTACTCCATCTCAGCAGTAATAAAACCACAAGATAATAGAAGAAACAAATGACTGGTCATCAACATGACTTAGATATTAATAGTATGTTTTATTACTCCCTTTCTGTACTGTAATTACTCACTTCCATGTCTCTCTCACCCTAACATGATGCAAATTAACAGAAGATCCCAAAGCGTGTCTGCAGAAGAACTATTTGTCTTGAAATTCCACATTAAAGCTAAAGCAAAATATGCTATTTTTGCTTTTTCCATTTTTAGTCTAAAAGGGCTCCAGCATTTCACCGGGGAAGAATATTGCACTTCTAGATGATCAGAACAGAGAATTATTATGAATAATTGACTTAATTATTGTTGCCTTTTTGCTTGTCTCGTTATGCTGGATATTAAGGGCTGCAGACTGAATTTTGTGCAAGCGCGCATCTCTTTTTATGCCCGTGCATTTTCCACGTGGCAGGTTTAATCCATCAGCTGAGCTCCCCTCAGCAAAGGGAACCAGAGAGTAGAAGATCAGCCAGCGAGAGCCCAGCGTGGCAGGGCTGGCAGCAGTTGGGGCAGAGCTTCCGGCTCCCAGCCATGAAATAACAGTTAAAATGACGAGAGAATTGTGCAGCTGCTGGGGGTGGGGTATCTACACTTACTATTCCTCATCAGGCCCTCAGGAATTATTTGCTCCTGATGAGAACTGTATTTTTATACTTAAGAAATAAGTTAAGGAGAGGAAATAAGAACAGGGATAGTTGATATGCTCAATAGCAAGACAGAGAATCATAGAAGATAGGTCTGGAGGGGTCTTCATGAGGTCATTTGGGCCCTTCTACCGTAGAGCAGGTTCAGCAATTCCTAAATTTGTCCTGACAGACATTTTCTAGCTTTTTCTTGAAAACGTCCACTGAAGTGATTTCTCTTGGCAATCCACTCCTGCGCTTAACTACCATCACCATTAGGAAAATTTCCCTAATGTATAGCTCGTGTATGTCCTTGCAGGCGAAGGCAGGATTGCTTCTCCTGTCCCCACTGGACATCATTAACTTCCTTTCTCAGGCAGCCTGTTAAGTAGGTGGGCAGAAGTATGGCTAAAAATAAACAAGAGCAGTTTTGCACAGAAACACACAGGTTGGCTGTATAAAAACTACGCCCTGAAAGGCAAGGCTGAAAAAACCCACCTCTTGGTTTTGTGCTCACAATCACATTTCTTAAAGCAAGCCCTAGAAGTGACCATTTGACCCATAAAGTACAGCGATAGACATTTCTAAGACAGACAATGGGATGAACTTCAAAACCATGCACACAAACAGATGCCAGCTGCCACAAGGAACGACTTGGCTCCAGAGGTATGCCCACCTCCTACCTCAAAATCAATATATTTTTTTGTTGTCTTGCCTCTCAAATTTTCCTCTGACTTATAAATTAGTCACTGAACTTAATAATATCAGACACATGAGCCTGAGAAGTGAGAAACCTGCCCAACAGCTTCTCCCCAGCCTTCAGAGAGAAGGGATTGCAGTAATATGAACAAAAAGTGAAGTCATCTATCATCCATCAGTGACTGCAGGCTGGGAAAGTTGCCACCTAGGCCAACAATAGCTCCAGAATGCCATTCCTTGGGCTCCTTGCCCAAAGCTCATGGAGATGCTCCAGTGTCTTTCCTGGGAAATCCAGAAAACTCCCCCTTCAAGCAAACAAAAAAAACACACCTCAAGAAGCATGGAAAAATTTTTTTCCCTAGCTAAAGGTTTGATGGAAACAAGAGAGACTGCAACATGAACCAACGAAACACACTCCACTGGAAACAGCCTGTAAAACACTAATAAAAGATTCATTGGACTTATTCCTTTTGTACTAATTAGGAGAGTCATTGTTCCCTAATTGGAAGTCACTTAGCAAGAAAGAAAATTAAAAAGTTTCCCTGTGAGTGTCTAAAAATATTCACCGTAAGCAAGATGAGGTATTGCACCACCTTACATTGTCCCTTTCCCTTCTCCCTCTTTGTGATCTGGGCCAGTGAAGTTAATGGGACATTTTCATTAATTTTAGCAGAATGAGGACAACACCTCCATTTAAAACAAAATATGCTTTTGCTTTTATGGCATCTTTTCCTGGGATCTTTTGGAGCATGTTATAGTAATACAGAAATGCCTTAAAGTAAGTAGGACCTCATTCCCAAGACCAGGATGGCTTTCATACCTACAAACATCGTTCCATCCCTTATTTCCTTCAGAACAGACACTTCCCAAGAGCAGCATTTCAGAAAAGCTGAGAAAGCAAGAGAACCATCTCCAGGGTTTATATAATTCCATAGTTTTCCAAGAGCTGCAGATTTCAGTTTGAGAAGCCATGAAAACATCTACATACCCAAACGTGTCACTATAGGGAAATCAAACCTGTAATGACCTCCAGCTTTGCACACTGCATTTAACAACATCCTCATCATGCAACATTTAACTTGCTCTGTCTTGAGTGTGAGAACCTTTAGGACCCTTGCTCGTCCTTTCACTCTCATCAGTCCCAGCATCATGGTTGAAAACAGACATGCCAGCTCACCACTAATTCACTCAGCGCAGACGTTGCTCTTCACCTTCCCACCAGTCTCTGTGGATGTGCCCAGCAGTGCCCATCACCTTCCTCCTGATCACCACAAGTTACCAGCAGGCAAAATTACTCGGCAGCTTTCCACATTATAGAACTATTTTGATGGTAATTTCTTTGACTTTTACGAGGATCAGAGGATTTTCTATCCGCAACATCTTATACTATGTAACGATGGGGTGGCTGGATTTTTTTTGGCAAGTCAGTAGCAGAGTTAGTCCTGCAACTCTGTCGAGATTTGATTTGTCATATGGGTTCAGCCTAGCTCGAAGGCCTGTCGTCCAGGAACTGACCCGATCGATGCTCAGACAGGTGGCAAAAAGTTGGAATTCGGGATGTACAAATCAGATCTACCTCCTCATGCTTTCCTCACCACTACCAAGTTTGCTGCCAGATTCTGCCTCGACTGAGCTTGATCATTTACCGTGATTTTATAGGATATTAAGTAAAATGGCACAGAGCTGCTCTCCTGCAACTCTGCAGTTGCAAACCTGCTCTAGTTGCAGATGTCGCTGCTCAGCACAGGGGGGTTGGACGAGATGACCTTGAAAGGTCCCTTCCCACCCAAACCACTCTGTGGTTCCATGATAAACTTCTGCCGCTTTTCAGCAATGGGCAAGAAAATGCCACTTTTTTTTTTTCCCCAGCTGGATCAGCTTCTCTAGAGCGTGAAAGATTGAACACCGAGAGGATGCTGCCAGCAAAGACAGAGAACAAGCTGCCTGCTTCCCGGCAGGATAACAGGAGTGTGGCAGCGGAGGTGTGCGTTTCGAGATCCCAGCAAGCTGTGCTTTGTTCAGAACGGTCCCACAGCCTTTGGCACATGTGCTGCAACCACACGGAAACCGTGGCATGGGAGGAATATTGTGGGAGGGAGATGGTAAGGGATAGCAAGAGAAAACCAAACCCTCAGCAAAACCAGGAAAATAAATGCGCGTTACGTAAAGGAGTTCTGACACAACCGTGCTGTTCAGAAGCTGGTCTTTATATAAAAAGAAACACTGGTAATAATGAAACCCTTTCTTAGAAGAGTAGGCGTGCGAGCACTGGTAGGTAGGTAGGTAGGTGGGAGGAGCGGTGTGGGTTGTGAGACCAATATTAGACTTGAAGCACTCAGAGAGGAAAAGTCCCACAAGATGAAAAATCCCTTCAAAAACAACAGTGAAATCGAACGGGAACATGCCTTTAGGTTGTTTGCTCTGCCAAAGATGAAAGTGAAGGCAACTAGAGACGGCATACAGGAAACAGAGAGCAGCAGAGTGAAGTGCAGAAGATCCCTGAAAATGACCATTGTAAAAACACGGTTTTCATGAGGTGTCTTGCTCTTCACTGGCAGAAAATAACATAATTAAAGGACTGAAATACCACTCAGCTTTAAGGTGTTAACGATGTCCTGCAAGCTCAGTGAGAAAGTCCACTAGTGTCCCTAAAAGGCTCTGCCTGCTGACTTGTGGCTTTTGGCTCATTTCCACAAAGCTCTTATTCAGGTGCAAATTGAACTCAAGTCAACAGTAAGCCAAGGAAATCACTTGTTATCACACACCACACAACTGCTGGATGACCTACATTCAGGGAGTGAGGGGCCCTAGTTTAGTCTCTGGCCGAAAACGCTCTCTCAACTCTCAGAGTAATCAGGAGAGCCCTGCGATGACCAAGCAAGGTCATGGCCAAGGTTGAGTCATGCTACTAAGAAAGTATGAAGAAGTCTGCAAAAAAGACCTGCTGCTTAACAGAACACTTCAATTCCCAGAGCAAGCACCTGGCTAGTTCTCACAAATAAAACCAAACCCAAATTACCATATTCAGCAGAAAGGAATAAAAGCGATGCATAATTATGTACTATACAGTTTGTCTCTGAAAGTGGAAAGGCTCCCCAGGAAGAGATATTTCTATGAAACATCACCATAGATTAAAGGAAATAATTCTACCTCACCCCAATTTATGCTGAAAAGTCATTGAAAAAGGAAAGTGATTTCATATTTTGTGCTCTTTTCTGTTTTACTACCATTCACCATTTCCCTCTTCCTTCTTTTACACCCTACTTCAGGATAGCTCCTAAACTTCCCGGGATTTTAGAGTGCAGCTTAAAATTAAGCACGTTTCTAAAAGCTTTCCCAAATAGGATGGAACTAAAAAACATTTGCAGGACTTCTCGACTGAATGACAATGACTTCAGAATCATAGAATCATTATGGTTAGAAAGGACCACCAGGATCACCAAGTCCAACCTTCATCCTAACATCAAAGGCTTCTATGGCCTTGTTTACCATCCTCTGTGGGTGACCAGTGACATGCAGGATCTTTTATTTTTAATAATTCCATATCCTTTTGCAAACCTCATGTGCCTCACCTGTATATTATGGAATTATGGAATATATGTTCCTAAAGTCTCAAAAAGAATAACCTCCATGCCTGACAGCGCGTCTGTGCATCAAGCATGGCTTGGTGGAGCTCGTGGTGGTACGTAGCATTATATTGACCTTGCAGAGGCTGCAGGGACTGTTCCCAGAGGAGGAGTTTTAGCTCAGGAAAGGATGTGGTAAAGCCTGCTGGATGATGAGAGGAGTCACTGGATCTCTTGAGCCAGCACCAGCCGGCTTATCAAAATCCCTGCAGACAATGAGCTGCTTTCTCCTGTGGACTCTGATGGATAGACAGAGCAGAAGTGATTCCTGGCTTCCCCTGAGACCGTGTCAGGCAGGCCGTGATGGGGAGCGGCAACAAGCATGTCTTTGTCTTCTGCTCTATTCATCTCTGATGTCAAGAGCGTGACATTCTTAACAAGGATCAAACGCTTTCCTCTCAAATCTATTTCTCAGATAAGGTCTCTGGGAAAAAAGTGGGGTAGAGGAGGACAAGCAAGGAGAAGAAATTAATGAGGGTGATGAAGAGGGAGTATTTTGTCAGTAATCACGGAGACCAGAAGAGATACAGCGCTTTGCTTTTTTTTTCCATTTTAAAGCGATGACCTCAGGCAAGTTATACTAAAATCAGGTTATTTTTGGTTCAGTGAACTATGATTCACTATTATAGCTACAGATTTTGCTGGAGACAGACAGAAACAATTGTTACTTTAAGTCCACACTATTTTCTTTTATGGATTTAATTTATTTTCTTGCTAGAGGGGACCTCTCCATTTTAGAATCATTTAAAATAAAACACCAATACCAAAACTATCCATTTGTGGAATTTTCATGAGAATTTGGGTGGCTCTTTTAAAAAGCCCCAAATAAAAGAAAACCACAAAGTGGCATTAAAAACACATAAATTCATGATTCCTCTTGACTAAAGCTTTCATAAACAATAAAAAACAATTCCAACTTGCGCTATGTTTCTCCACAAAACAATTTTGCAGAGGACTGCAGAATTGGGCAGTGAAATTCCACAAATCTGGAGTGCAGTTCTGAGTGAACTAAGGAGTGGAAATCATGGATTCGTCTGTTTTCAAACAAAAAAACCCAACCAAGAATAAGCACGACCGAACACACTTGGTTAAGTACTTCCCTAGAAATGGAGTAGAAGCAAATAGCAATAGAATCTATGTTTCTCACTGTAGGGCATGATACGATGCAGTAAACCACGGGCTTACTTGAGGGTGGTGAGCTCCGTAAGGGATGGCTGGGTGGCCTTGAGATAGCTCTCTCTCCGTGCAGCAATCTTTGGAGATGGCTTCGGACTTGTATCCGAGTCTCCACTGTCATCATCCCCCATGGCTTTGATGTAACTGCCACTGCGCATTCGCCGGCAGGGAATCTCATCGTCTTTCCCTCGTGGGGTGTACCCAGTCCATTCATCCTGAGGAACCTGAAGAGGCAAACACAATTCTCTTATTAGTACACTCTTCTCTGATGTACTTGCACAGAAAGATTTCACCATGCTAAGCCACAACTCAGCCATAACAAAGACTCTGATGGCCAAGGGACCATGCTCGGTCCCATCTGACCACGGGTTGCTGTTTGCAGTGGGGGCCACTTCTCCCCCTATGTAGTCACAAGCACCTCTGGAGTTGTCTGCTATTTTCCATTACTTATCTGGGGTGTTTCTAGCAAACATGCTGACATAGGAGCCTCAGGTAGGTCTAATACTGGGCTGCATAAATCTGGTTTTTAGGTGGTTTTCCATCAAAGCATTTACAAACCAGATCAGGGTATTTTTGGTTTATCTCTACATAGGAAATGGGCTCAAGTTGTGCCAGGGGGGGTTCAGGTTGGATATTAGGAGAAATTTCTTCACCAAAAAGGGTGGTGAAGGGCTGTGCCAGGCTGGGCAGGGCAGTGGTGGAGTCCCCATCCCTGGAGGGGTTTCCAAGCCGTG